>ML323058.1:0-146972 GCA_005239505.1 Nicotiana paniculata | reverse complement strand
AGTCACGAGTGTCTGAGAGGCTTGCCCGAGAGGCTTTATTGTGAGTAATACTGTGCTCGAGAGTCTTTATTATGAGTGATACTGTGCCCGAGGGGCTTATATTTTATGAAAATGCTGTTTTCACTCTTCTTACATTGAGCCTCTGATAATAAATGTTGGACAAGTGTTTCATACAAGAGTTTTAAATGAAAATCGGAATTTTATGAAATATTCGGAATTGTAGATTCCTGATTTGATTTGTTCATTTCCACTGTTATCCACTATATGGATTTACATGATTTAAATTGCTCGTCACTACACTCAAGTTTTTAGTTACATTGATTATTTACTGAGTTGGCGTACTCACGTTATTCCCTGCACCTCTGTGTGCAGATCCAGGTACCGGACCATCTCACTAGTTGATTTCCGGACGAGCTTGGAGTTGTTCGAGGATTGAGGTAACTGCTCAGCGTCCCCAGCTCACCTCCTTTCCTTCCCTCAGATCATAGCTTCTTTGGTCTTTTGTACCTCAGACTTTTGTTGTAGCAAGCCACTATGTTGTACATTGTATTTTTCAGTCTTAGATGCTCATGACAGTTGAAAACAGGTTTTGGGGAAGTGTGTATTTGTTTCATGTCATTCTGCTATTTGTAAAATCTGCTAAATTTTGGGAAATTATGTTATATATATATTGATAGTTTGAAAGGGTTGTCTAGCCTAGTTCCATGATAGGCGCCATCACGGCCGGTTAGGATATGGGTCCGTGACACCCGCACCTGCGGTTCCCCATCCGCAGGTGCGGTCACACTAGTAAAATGGCACCAGCAGCAGCTTTGCTGCAATTTCCTAAGTCCAAACCTCTGTTAACCATCCGAAATCAATCCTGAGCCCCTCGGGACCCCAACCAAATATACCAACACATCCCATAACCTCATTCAAACTTAGTCGAGCCTTCGAAACACCAAAACATCCCAAAAACACCAAAATCACATCAAATTCAAGCCTATGAACTTTGAAACTTCTAAATTTCACCAAGGATGCCGAAACCATCCAAAACACATCCAATTATCCTGAAAATTTGCACACATATCCAAAATGACATTACGAACCTGCTCCAACTTCCAAAATTCCATTCCTACCCCGATAGCCTATTTTCCTTGCCGACCGGAAATCGCCAAAAACTCAACTTCGCCAATTCAAGCTAAATTCTACACCGGACATCAAAACTTCATTCCGAACACACTCCCAAGTACCAAATCACCTAACGAAGCTATCCGAGCCATAAAAGCTATATTCCGAGGTCGTTTACTAATAAGTCAACTCCTAGTTGACTTTTCCAACTATTAAGCCAATTTAAGAGACTAAGTGTCTCTATTCTCACCACGACCACTCCGAACCCGAACCAACCGACCCAACACAACATAAATAGGCTAAGAAACATATGATAAAGCAGAAACGGGGAAAACAGGGATAATCTCATGGAACGACCGGCCGGGTCGTTACATAATTCAATATGCAACATGACCTATGTAGGTCCCAACAGTACCAGCATGTAGCCTAAGCATGATTTCTAACATGACTTGCAGCTCAATTTCTCTAACACAAGGAGAATATACATATTACAAAAAGATTATCAACTATACAGTACCATGGATATTATTAAGTCACAATTCCTACACAGCACGCCCACACGCACGTCACCTAGCATGTGCGTCACCCCAACACCAATAAAATAACACATAATTTTTGGGTTTCATACCCTTAGAACCAAGTTTAGAAGTGTTACTTACCACAAACCATGCAAATCCCTACTCTAATAAGCCCTTGCCTCACGAATCAGCCTCCGAATGCCTAAAATCTAGCCACAAACAATTCAATACAATCAACACGAGCTAAAGGAGTCAATTCCATATGAAAATGCTAAGTTCTATATCAAAAGTCAAAAAGTCAACTCAAGTGTCAATCCCCAGGCCCATGTCTCGAAATACGATGAAAGATACAAAATTTGAACACCCATTCAACCACGAGTCCATCCATACCAAAATTACGCAAATCCGATACCAAATATCGCTCAAACTCCCAAAATTTGGCCTAAGAAGTTTTCTCCATTTCCCCCAATTGTTTCAACCCAAATCACTAATTAAATGATAAATCAAAGATATAATCATGGAATTTAACCAAAACTAAGTTAGAATCACTTACCCCAGTCATTCCCTTGAAAATACCTCCAAGAATCACCTTCAACCGAGCTCCCAAAATCAAATTTGTGAAATGAACTCAAACCCTTATTTTTGAAATATTTAAGTCTGCCCAGATGTCCCTTAATCGCGATCGCGGAAAATGTTTCGCAATCGCGAAGCACAAAATTGGCTGCCCAGAAAATTAACCATACGTGAACACGAGAATACCCATGCGAAAGCAAAGCACTGCCTCCTCAAACCTACATGATCACGTCCCTCTTCACGCGATCGTGAAGAACAAATGTGTGAACTCAACTCCTGCGTCATTTTCTCTTCCTGAATGCAGCCTCGCCCATGCGTTTGTGATTCTCTACTTCTCTATCCTACGCGATCGCATACCTCATCTCACGAGTTCGTAGACTAAAAATCCCAGCTTCCTAATCAAGATTTCGTGATCGCGGACCTATCCACGCAATCGCACATAAGGAAGCCAGACTTGTACACCAGAAAAACTTCAGCAATCTCCCAAGTCCAAAATTTGATCAGTTAACCATCTGAAACCAACCTGAGACCCCCGGGACCTCAACCAAACACGATATGAACTTAGTCAAGGCCTCAAGTCACGTCAAACAACATTAAAAACACGAATAACACCTCAATTCAAGCCTAACAAAAATAAAGAAATTCCAACTTCTACAATCGATGCAGAATCCTATCAAATCAAGTCCGAAATACCTCAAATTTTGCACACAATTCATAAATAAAACAACAAACCTATTCTAATTTCCAAAACAAAAATCCGAGCCCGATAACCACAAAGTCAACTCTCGATCAAGCTTCTCAATTTTCAAAGCTTCTAATTTTCCAACTTTCGCCATTGCAAGCCTAAATCAACTACGGACCTCCAAATCACTATCCAGACACACCCTAAGTCCAAATTACCCTACGAAGCTATCTGAACCATTGAAACTTCATTTTGGAGTCGTTCACGCATAAGTGAACATCCGGTCAACCTTTTCAACTTAAGCTCCCAACCTTGAGACTAAGCGTCTCAACTCATTCTGAAACATCCCCAAAACTGAACCAACTACTCTGGAAATTTATAATGACAAATGAGCATGATATAAGAATTAAATAGAGAAACGAGGCTACAACACTCAAAACAACTGATCGGATCGTTACAGTTGCATCTGCATGAAACAGTCTTGTTGAGTTGAACTTTCCTTTTTTGAATATCATTAACTCTACTGTATATTTTCTTATAAGATCAAGTTACCTCTTTTCCTAAAAAGTAATTCACAATCATGTTTGTTATAGTTAATTGGTAATTGCTGTTGATCTGAACACACTGCCTCATGTTTAGATAAAGCCTTCAGTTACATGTTTAAGTCAAAACCTGTTTGGTATAGTATTGTCTTGTCTTTAATATCTTTTGTGACACTACTGAATTTGTGAAGCTTACATCCAATTATCATTAAGTTATATTCCATAAAAGTAGGACCTAATCATTTCTGATATAGTCAAGTGATAATTTTTAAAGCTGAGTATGATTACTTCGTATCTACATACTAATTTAGACTACGCACTTGTGTTAAACTTGTGTAATATTTCCCTTGTCTATAACCCCGTCTCTTCATGACATGGCTACTTGATTCCATAACATGTACATTTCCCCTGTCTGTATAAGATCACAACCCCACTTGATGTGCCTATGTATAACTGACTAACTGTTGTATGTTTCCCCTGTTTGGCTTCCTGATCCCATGCTTTGTTTTGAACTATACTCAGTCCCCTCCTTATTGCTAATCTGAACTGAATTTGATCTTTAAACATTATGAGAAGTTACTTATGATACTATCCGAACATAATAGTTTGTTTGAGGCTAATATTATTATTGAATGTGATCCCGCTGAGCACCTTAGGAATCCCTTGTTGAATCTATAACCTGTAGTCTTACTGATAACCCTGATCATGTTCTGATAAGTCTGATAATGCCTAAGAAGCTGTTTGGTGTGATTGTTTTTTTAAATCCTTGTTGATGCTTTCGGACAAATCCAAACAGTGTGGCCAGTTTATGCATGTGGTAATGGTAATATTTAAGCTAATTAACTCATAAAAAGTTTGCCAAGGGCAGGACTATCTGTGTTTCTTGTGTTGCTGCATAACTGAACTCTGTGTTCTTTACCTTTTCTTTGGATGTGTTTTCCGTGGTTAGACCTTTGCAGTATATTATTGTCACGACCCAAAATCCTAACTTAGGCCGTGATGGCGCCAACTCTCAATTTACTAAGGATTCTTTCTTATTAGATTAAACATTTCAACATATACTCAGTTTTAAAACTTAAAACATGGTTCGACAAGGATAAATGGCCAGTTTTAATCAAAAGCAGTCATGAACAGGCGTGAGCCAATATATATACAAACCCGAAATCCATAACAATTGTCACGTGTGTGCCAGGAACTAGTGTCATAAGTCCTACGGGCATACTAACAGAATATACAAAAGATATAATATACAGTCCTACTGTCTGAAGGAAATAGATGGGAAATAAGCAAAAGAAAACCCCATGGTGCTGCCGGAGATCGCCAGGAGGAAAATCAGCTCACCGTGAAGTCAGGTCCGTCTAATATCAAGTCAAGCTCCGGTCCGACAACCAGATGCACCAGCCTCAGAACCTGTACAATTAAGTACAGAAGCGTAGCATGAGTATATAAATATATATGTACCCAGTGAGTATCCCGCCTAACCTCGAAGAGGTAGTGACGAGAGGTCGACCTAACACTCACTAAGGTCCAACAATATAATTTAACAGAATATGATAGAAATGGTAGGCATGTAAAGGCAGTGAGGCAAAAAATATATATAAGGCACTGAAATCTAAGGAAGTCCTGGGAATGAATAAAACAATTACTACTTCACTTTCCCCAAAATATCTGTCAAATCAATATCCATGAATTTAGTAACAAATAAATCATGCGCATGCAGGTTAAGGACAACCAGCCGGAGTCATAAGATAGTCATGTCCGTGCACTGCCGAGGGTCGAACGGCCCGAACCATAAGTGCACCTCTCCACAAAGTACTCACATCTATGCACTGCCGAGGATCGAACGACCCGTACCAAAAGTGCATCTCTCAATCCTCTCTATGCACTGCCGAGGATCGAACGACCCGTACCAAAAGTGCATCTCTCAATCTTCCGTGGCGTACAGACCGTTCCCATAAGAGTGGGGGAAAATCACATTCCGCTCGCGGAATGTAAATTGTGAAGCGGTCACATGCACACACATTATTCCTTTTTAAATTACTTTTCAGTGAACAATTCCTACAAGTTTCTCAAATTCCATGACCTCAGGGAAGTAAGCAACATGTAACATTGAATTTATTAAGCATATAGTTCATATCAAGTAAAACACAAGGCATGATGTGGGCCTAACTACCCGGACATAATAGTAACAGCCTCTACGTACGGACTCTCGTCACTTTGTACGTACGTAGCCCCCACAATTATCACATATAGAATTTAAATCACTAGGGGGACAGTTCCTCCTTAAAAGGTTAGAAAGGAGACTCACCTCGCGTCGCACCTACTCCCCGGGTCAAGAATGCGCCCGAAACTCCGAACTCGACACCCACGGACTCGAAACTAGCCAAATGTTATAAAAATATATCAATTCATATTCAAAGCATGGAATTATCCTATTACTTAGCCAAATTCACCATTCTTGAAGAAATACCAAAATCTAACCCCGGGCCCGCATGCTCGGATTCCAAAATTCTCGAAGGAAACACTCACCCATAGCCTAAGGATCATTAATACATGATTTTTACTTGATTTCATAGCTCATTGACAGGTAATTTTCTAAATTCTCGTAGGCCCTATGTTACTACCCAAATTCCTAAATTTTCACTAATCAAGTAGTTAAATTCCACTAAGAATGCATACATTAACTAACTCTAAGATAGAATCTACTTACCTTTCAGTGTTTGGGTCGTTGAGCCCTTTTCCCAAACTCTCAAGGTGTTCTAATGGAGGAGGAAATGAAGAAATAATGAAGAATCCCGTATTTAAGAAACACACTGTCTGACAGTGTTTCCGCACCTGCGGCTCAAGGACCGCACTTGCGGTCTCACACCTGCGAGCAAAGGCTCGCACCTGCGGAAAAGGACGAGGAAGCCTGGGCCCGCACCTGCGGCTCCGCTCCTGCGGAACCTTGTCCGCACCTGCGAGAAATGGACTGCCCGCTGGGGGTCGCACCTGTGAGGCTGGGACCGCAGGAGCGGTCCCGCACCTGTGATTGGGAAACCGCACCTGCGGATCACACCAGAACAGGTGCACCAACAACTATTTCAGCTGGTTTTTTGGTCTCGTGTGGTGTACGGGAGGCACCTGGGCCCACCTGAGCCCCCTTCCAAATATACCAACAAGTCCCAAATCATAATATGGACTCGCTCGAGCCTTCAGAACACCTAAAATAATGCTAAAACTCAAAATCACACCTCAAAACCCCTAGAACCAAACTTAGGAACTTTAAGTTTTCTTTACTTCGCTAACAACGCGCCGAACCGACCTATACTACTCGGAGTGACACCAAATTTTGTAGGCAAGTCATAAATGACATAACGGAACTATTCCCGATCTCAAAATTCCGTTCGGACCTCGATAACACAAAAACACGTCCCAAACCACAATAGGAACTTAAGGAACTTCTTATTTCAATATTGGGAGCCGAAACGCTCCCGGATAATCCAAAACCCATTCCGAACATACGCCCAAGTCCGAAATCATCATACGAAGCTAGTGGAACCGTCGAAATTCAATTTCGAGGTCATTTAACAAAAATGTTGACCGAAGTCAAACTTGGCCTTAATGGCCAACCTTAAGGAACCAAGTGTTCCTATAGCACTCTAAGCACTTCCGAAACCCGGACCACCCGCCCCCGCAAGTCGTAAATCACAATAAGACGCTATGGGAAGTTTCATTTAGGGGAATGAGGTCTGATAATGCAAAACATTATAGTGTTTTTGACCCCCCCCCCCCCCCCCCCCCCCCCTTTGTGTATCTGGCTTATTTCGATGTGTGTATCATTCATGTGATATTAGAAATGCAATTATAATTTGTTCTTATATTGTTCTAGGAAAAGTATACTTATGTGGTAGGGGTATAATGATAGTTAGTTTACATTGAAAGGGCCTCATTTGGACTTAAACCCATAGGGAAAAATAAGTCGTTAGTGGTTAAGGGTATTTGGGAGTGGAGTTTAACTCTAGGTTGGGCTGCTCTCCCCGGCACAAACATTGCCCTGGGCCTTGAGTCCCTTGGAAACTTTGAAGTGACGGGGGATTTAAAGGGGGCATCGATCTTGAGTAGAATTCCCTCCTTAGCCCTTAATTTATTGACACTTTTGGTTATTTAGGGGTTTAGTGTTTAATAACAACGAAAGGTTTTCAATACAAATTAATATACATGTATAACCACTATTAGTATGATTTCTCATAGTATTTGAGTATCGATATTTTCATATATTCTTGTTCCGTCCATTTGTTTATATATTTCGTACTTGGTTGAATATGATGAATATATGAAATATGTGTCTAATGAATTTCCCCTTTGTTTTAGACATGTACATCCATTGGGGCCTGCCAAGTTCCCGAGGAACTCAGGCCTAATCCCAGCCTTGTTACATTTTTCTGGAGAGTCCAAAATCAGCTGTAGCCACATCTCTTTACTGCTGGGCCTACCTTCTTGAGGCCCAATTACCAGAGTCCAGTCCTTTTTCCCTTAATTCCTTTATTATTGTCTATTGCTTTGTTAATCTAGTTTAATGCTTTATTGCCTTTTATCTACTGCCTTGTTGCTTTGTCACATCTTTGTTGTCATGTATATAAAACTCATATAGTAGATCACATACTTTATTTTATGCTTTAATGTCATGTCAAACTTAGGAAAGCTCTAAAGAACGTATGATTAAAAGAGTTTGTTAGTAATTAATCCCTATTTCGCTAATTACATTTGTTTACGTCATATTACTTTTTTCACTCACCTTCCTTGTCTTAAAAAGATTTTGAATCCCAGAACTTAGTAAAAACAACACCCATTTTCAAAAAGGAATCAGATCTGAATCACAAGCTTTACTATCAAGAGGCAAATCAGAATTTTCGTAAAAGGTTAAGAACTATCGCCCCAAAAAATGGATTTTCAAGAGATCTCTTTTCTTCAAGTTTTAAAGATCAAGGTATCTTAGGCTCACATTCTTACAAACATCATTTAGAGTTATATTTACAATCATTCCCTAAACCAAGTGTTTTCATAGCTTTACCTCTTTTCACAAGCTTTATAAATATAAATCACTTACATACATATTTCAAAACTCTTTCAATTATGTCCACCAATATATATTTAAACCCCTTTATTAATTCACATCCCCTTTAAAGGTCTCACGCTCTTTAATTATAATCCCCCTTAGGTATACAGTAAGTCGTACTCTTTAATATTAATTAAGGCATAATATAAATATCTGATCCCTTAAAATTAGTCTAAGTCCTATGGAGCTACCTGAGGTAGATTTTAAGGGGTGCCTAACACCTTCCCCTTAGAAGAACAAGAATCCTTACCCATAGTCTCACCGGCTAGCAGACTACTAATGAATATGACTTAGTAAATAGGTACCCTAGTATACCTTTAAATATTAGGTGGAGACTCTCTTTTATCAACAATAGAGAAATTAAAAGTTGAATGTTGTTTTGACTAGTGCAAAATAGGGTGCAACAGATGGTGCATCCAATGTTAAAGGGGTCCGGTTTGGGCATAGTGCTCAGTACTCCGACTGAAGAAACTTTAAGGCAAGACATACAAAGTGTTCATTTTACAAAAAAATGAAGCCTAATATGAGGCTATGATTGCAGGACTTGAGTTAGCCTGGGGACTAGGCACCGAGACTATCGAGGTGAATTGTGATTCTCAGCTAGTGGTTAATCAGATATATGGTATTTTTGATGCCAAAGAAGAGCGTATGTAGAAGTATTTGAACAAAGTCCAAGCATTGATTTCCCGGTTTAAGGAATGGATAATAACTCATATTCCGAGAGAGAGAAATATGGAGGCAGTTGCGTTAGTTAACTTGGGCTCATAAGAGGAATTAAAAGGCACTAATTTTAATTTGCTTATAAAGTTGTTGCATTCAATCCTAGATGTTGATGTTTATTGCGAAGTAAATTTGAAAAGTCTTGTTTGGGATTGGAGAAATGAATTTATTGATTACTTAAGATACGATAGGTTGCCTGAAGATTCTAAGGCCTCTCGAGCACTCAAAATGAAGGTTGATCGATGTTGCCTTGTCGATGGAAAATTGTATTGAAGGTATTTTTAGGGTCCGTTAGCCCGGTGTTTAGGACCCGGAGAAGATGATTATATGATGAGAAAAGTTCATGAAGGAATTTGCAGCACTTATTACGAGGCAGATTCATTGGTGCAGAAGTTGGTGAGAGCTAGTTATTATTGGTGTCACGATCCAAGATCCACTAGGGTTTCATAAATACTCACATTAAACTACTTCTTAATATCATGAATACCATATATGCACTCATTTATATCTCATAAATAAGGATGGAGTTGAAGAATTTACCTTTTGAAGGAAACTCTAGTAAATCCCTTCTTTGGTTTTCTTGGTGATTCTTCAAGATTAAGTGGATATGGACTGGATCCATATATGTGTTAATTCTAATGTATAATGATATTATAACATCATAGATATACCAATAAACCATACCTTGAAGTATATTGGATATCAGGGTTGACCCTTTCTCTCTCTAAAATATAAAAGCTTCAAAAACCTTGCTCAAATTCTCTCCCCCCTAATTCTATTTATAGAAAATGGGGTGCCTAGATATACACCCTATCTATACATCTGAAGCTCCTCACTATTTCCCTCTGGTTTCAGCTACGCATGCGAGCATAGCTATGCATCCTAGCTACGCATGGCTGCGTAGCTACACTCCTTAGCTACGAACAACTAAAACTTCTCTTTCTCCTCTTCTCTTCTTCCTTGTTTTAGATACGCATACCAGCGTAGCTACTCATTCTAGCTACACCTGGCTACAAGAATTTGCTTCCTCTTTTATTTTCCAAAGCCTCTAAATCATGTATTTAGCCACTCAACTTAGGGACCTCCAACTCTTATGACCTTATGCTCAAGTATCCCTATGGCACGCTACCCTTGCATGAGTTTCGTACGTACTTCGAGGTCTCATTAATTATTTTCTTAAGCTTGATTTAGGCCCAACCGTATTAGAGAACTTATGGGGTTTAGAATCTCCCCCACTTAAAAACATTCATCCTCGAATGTCAAGCCAAAGCCGCAATAAAGTTCAAATATTCAACCATAATCCTCCTAGATGTTGACACCAAAGGGCTTCTTATTAGTTATCCTTTTTGACTAATTCTACAACTTCTCAAAAATTTTGACAGAGTCTCTTTTGTAAGTAGGACTATCCCTAGATTTTTACCTGTTAGCTAAACGTGAAGCAATATATATATATATATATATATGTTCAAGGTGCCCCCCACGGCTTCCTTTCAACACAATGTATCCCTATGTACCAACAAAGCTTAACATGCCTTACCAAATCACAAGTGATAAAAAGGAAAGTCTTAAACTGAAATGCAAAGTACAATAGTACAAAATTCAAGTATATGCTTCATTCACTAAAAAATAATAAGGGTATCTTTTCTTCATGTCCTCCTCTGCTTCCTATATTGCTTCCTCAACATATTGACTCTGCCATAGCACTTTAACCGATGCTACCTCTTTTGTTCTCAACTTTCGGACTTGTCTATCAAGTATAGAAATAGGAAGTTCATATGTTTCTCCCTCATTTATCTTAATTTGTGGGGAAATGACATGAGAGGTGTCACGACCCAATACCACCAACGGTCCTGATGACGCCTAACTCTCTTGCCAGGCAAGCCAAACATAAGAAAGCAAAAAATAACAACAGAGTTAATGGAAATAATATAAACCCAAAGCCAACTGATATAAATAACTTTGTTAATACATAAAATTCACCAGAACTGATAATACAGAGCCATGAGCTATAAAAGAGATGTACAAGTCTGGAAATACAAAATAAAAATATTATATAAATAATAATAACAACTGAAATGAAAGAGATCCCAAAGACTGCGGTAGAAATGCAACTCTACCTCGTCTCTCGACAACTCACAACAACAATCACAACAGTTCTCTGCTCGATCCAAAATCTGGATCTGCACAAGTAAATGCAGAATGTAGCATGAGTAAAACTGACCTCATGTACTCAATAAGTGTTATAACTCACCTCAGAGAGGTAATATAGGCAAGAATTATAAATGATACTCGCTAATAACCTACTCAGTTCATAAATGTCACAAGTACACAATAATAATATCATCAAATCATGAAAACACAGATAAAGTTACCTCGGTGCACAAGAGATAATGTGCCAAGCTCTGTATCAGTTAACAATCTTGCATATAGAGAAGATATGCACGTAAAAAAGTATATATCCAAGGAAAGTTGCAAGTAGAGAAGAAATGCAATAACCAAACACTATTAAGTTTTCATCATACCGCATGTACACCATAAAGAGAGAAACATGAGAGGGTGATCCTAGGGGGATGGATACTTATCCACACGCTGCATGGACAACTAACCTTCCATATATATAAACCACATGGACAACTCACGTGCTATCATATCTCGACTGCACAGACAACTCACATGCTATCATATCTCATCCGCACAGACAACTCACGTGTTTTCATAACTCAACTGCACGGATAACTCACATGCTATCAGTCCAGTCCATATCGCACAGAAAGACGATATACAAGATTACATGTACATGAATAATGATATCAAATTACATATTCATGGACTGGTATAAGGGACATGTTAAGTGTAAGCATGTGCAAAGTGTGCTACCATAGGTCAAATTAGCAAATTACATCAGATAAGTAGAAATTATCATGTTTTATTAGGGGTTTAACCTATATGTAACCTCAAACATGATTCCAATAGCTCACAAAGGGGTAAAAACATAAAAAACAAAATAGCATGAAGCTTAGCAATTAATTCAAGGCACATAATAGCCTAAGCACTACCCCAGCTTGAATAATACATAGGTACACGCACATGGGCCCAACCCCTCACATGTGCGCCACCCATAGTACGTAGCCATCACTAATAACTCAGGAAAATAGTGCCTCAACCAAGTTTAGGTAAGATACTTATCTCAAGCAAGCCAAATCAATACTCTAGAAATCCCTTCCCGCATGAATCAACCTTTGGACGGCTCGAATCTAGCCAAAATAGCTTAACAACTTCAATATAAGCCACAGGAAACAACCCCAAACAATAAACCTATAATCTTAATACAAGTACACAAAGTCAACCCTGGGCCCGCACCCTGGAACCTGACAAAACTCATAAGAAATCCAAACACGATTCCAATACGAGTCCAAGCATATGTGTTTTATCGAAATACACCCTCAAATCGACCCCCAAATAAGCAATTTTCACTCTCCAAAAACCATAGTAAACCCCCCACGCCCCCACCCCAAAAACAATTCTCCTTCAAATTGCATAATCTAGGTGTAAAAATCTATGAGGAAATACGATCTAACATCAAAATCAAGTAGAGATTATTTACCCTTAAATTCATAGTGAAAAACCCTCCAAAGATTTCCCCTAGCCGAGCTCCAAAACTCCAAATAATGAAACATAACCAAAACCCTCGAAATAAATATTCTGCCTAGCAATTTCTGCATTTGCGGACAAAACACCGCTTTGGCTCCACTTCTATGCAGAAATATTTCTTCTGCGAGTTCATTTATTCTCCCAACCATCCGCATCTGCGGTCCTCCCTCTGTTTATGTGAAAGTGCTTCTGTGCACCAAGCATCGCAGAAGCGTCACCGCTCCTGCGCCTTTGCTTCTGCATCTATGGACTCTTTCTTAGCCAGCCTAACGCCACATTTGTTGCCCGATGTCTACTTTTGCGGACTTGCACGTACAGTAAGACCCTCTCAGGTGCTATAACACCAGAACAATTTTGCCAAATAACATGGAAATAATCCAAAACTCATCTGAAACGCTCCGAGACCCCAGGGACATCGTCCATACACACCAACCAGTCCTAATACATAACACAGACCTACCAGAGTACTCAAATCACACAAAATAACATCAAAACTACAAATCTTGCCTTAATTCAAGCCTAAGAAATTAATCAACTCTTTCCAAAATTCATGTCGAACAACATCTAACCAACTTGGAATGACCTCAAATTTTGTGCATAAGTCCCAAATGACATGATGAACCTATTTAACTCCCTGAATAACAATACAAATCCAAAATCAAGCAATTCAACTCCCGGTCATACTTGTGAACCTTCCTAACCTTCAAGTTTTCAACTTTTTCTAATTCAAGCCACACCAACCTAGGAACCTCCAAATCCAAATCTAGACTTCAGCCTAAGTCCAAAATCACCATTCGAACCTATTGGAACTATCAAAACACCATTCTAGAGTCGTCTACACAAAAGTCAAACTTCAGTCAACCCTCACAACTTAAGCTTCCAACCTTCGAACTAAGTGTTCCAATTCACTCCAAAATTTTTCGAAACCAAACCAACCACCCCCACCTGTCAAATGACTATAAATACACATATGTAAAGTATCAAATAGGGAAAACAGGCTAAAATACTCAAAACAACCAACATATGGTTACCAGAGGGGTCTCCCAAATATTCTCGCAACATCAACGCGTGGAAGACTGGATGTACGAAAGATAACTCTTTTGGTAGTTCTAATTCATAGGCTACCTCTCCTATTTTCTTCAAAATATTGTAAGGCCCAATGAACCTCGGTTCAATTTTCCCTTCTTGCCAAACGCATCACACCTTTCGTTGGTAACACTTTCAAGAAAAGAAAGTCACTCTCCTTAAAAGTCAACACTCAACATCGAACATCTGAATAGTAATTTTGACGACTTTGAGCCATTTTGAGTCTCTCTTGGATTACATTTACCTTTTCCATGGCTTAGTGAACCATGTTGGTACCTAATAATTGAGCTTGACCAACTTCAAACCAACCAATAGAAGATTTACATCGCCATCCATATAAAGATTCAAACAGTGCCATTTGTATGCTCGCTTGATAGCTATTATTAAAAGCAAGCTCAGTGAGTGGTAAATGGCCATCCCAATTTCCCTTGAAGTCAACCACACAGGCTCGTAGCATATCCTCAAGTGTCTGAATGCTCCTTTCTGACTCCATCTGTCTGGGGGTGGAAGGCCGTACTAAGGTTTACTTGTGAACCTAAAATCCTCTGAAATAATTGCGAACAGTTCGCTGTGAACTGAGCACCTCTATCTGTAATCATAGAAATAAGAGTACCATGTAGTATGACAATTTCTCTGATGTAAATCTATGCATACTACTCTATAGTGTCAGTAGTCTTGACTGGAAGGAAGTGTGCTGATTTTTCCAATCGATCCACAATATCCAAATGGAATCATACTTGTGAAAAGATTGGGGTAATCTAACAACGAAGTCCATATTGATTATCTCTCATTTCCACTGTGGAATTTCAATATTCTGGGCTAACCCACCGGGTCTTTGGTGTTTAGCATTTAACTATTGGCAATTTATGCATATGGACACGAACTCGGCTATATCTCTGTTCATATTATTCCACTAATAGACCTATTTCAAATATTGGTACTTCATAGTAGATACCAGATGTATGGAGTACCTCGAGTTGTGTGCTTCAATCATGATTGTTCTTCTAAGATTATTCACATTGGAAACACATAACCGACCTTGACCTTAGACTACCATCGATTGCATCCATCGTGAATACTATGACTTTCTATCGGTTGTTCCCTACTTTCATGTCATGACTCAACTCCCACTGGAGCCGTGACGGAACCTAACATTACTTGCTAAGTAAGACAACAGTCACATAATAACTATAAATTTGAATGGACATGGTTTGATAACTCAACAACGGAAAAATATCATGAAATAATATATAATGTAACAATAATACTTCTAAAACCATCCCCAAAATTGAGTGTCAATGAGTACATGAGCATTACTGAATATCAAAATACAAGCCAAATCCTCTGATACAACTATCTGAATAGGAGAACAATGATAATAGAAATAATGAAAGAAAATTTCAAGGTTCGCAGATGGTATAACAACTACATCTTGGTTTCCCAAAAAGATGGTAGCAACAGAACTCTAGAGATCATTTTGCCCAGAAGTACCCGGATCAGCACCCGAAGTGCATAGTGTAGTATGAGTACACCCGACCCCATTACTCAATAAGTAAAAGCATTAACATTGGGTTAAAAGCAGTGACAAGCTTAGAAACAACTGTTAGATACCAATATCAATAACCAGTAACAGTTCAGAATATAAAAGAACAGTATAAACATGTGGCTCAATGATGTTATGTTCAACATGTTCACATTTCAGAAGTTTAGACATGCTTTCCATTTATAACAACTAAAGCCCAACATAGATAAAACATTTTATGTATCAGCTAGCATGAGGAAAGTACATCTCTATGCTTACATATCAAATATATATGTCAATTCAACAATATCACAGTGGATCCATCAAGAGTAGTCAACTTAGCACTGTACGGATGCCTAGCATAACAACCCATCATCAAGAACGTATATAAAACACTGTGTCTGCGCCCGCTGCTGGCATGTGTGACTCCGCATAGGCGGATCCTGCCCAAGTGCTAATCATAATTTTATAGCCCAGTAATGAGGCCTGGTGCATGTGTCGCCCTAAATTAATAACACTTAGCTCGATATGAGCCTGGCGTACGCGTCACCTCAAAATCAATACCAAATCGTCTCGATGTCCCAACCTCAGTTATAAACTGGTCAAGTCTCAGTTAACCACATCTCACTATATTCAATTAAACAATGTTACACATATGAGGCATAAATCAACATCTGAGGAATCTGATAAGAAATTACTGAGATGAATATATCAAACACGGATGTAGCATCATGATTGAGAACATGTGTACAAATAAGGCAAACAACTCAATAACAACATGAATAGCACTATCGTGTCTCAATCAAATAGCACATAGTCTAGACATGATTTTTAACATGAATGTGAACACATCGGTGCACGCAAACACGCCCATCACCTATCACGTACGTCACCTCAATACCTTTCATGTAAGTTAGTTCCCAGGATTAAATGCCCTCAAATCCAAGTTTAGATGTTTTACTTACTTCAGAAACAATTCCAAATAATAAATCTAAGTCTTGAATCAAATATGCAAAGTCAACCCAAAAGGTCAACCCCGGGCTCGCACCACAGAACCCGAAAAAATTCACAAATTTCGAACACCCATTTACTTATGAGTCCAACCATATTAATTTCATCCAATTCCATCCACAAATCGACCCCCAAATCACCAAATTTGGCTCTCCAATAACATAGCCCAAAATCCCCAAATTTCAATTTAACTTCACATAAACTAGGTGTAATAATCAATGGGTAATCAATATCTAACATTGAAATTGATTAAACTTCACTTACCTCTTCAATTAGGATGAAAAACACTCCAAAAATCGCCTTAGACCGAGCTCCAAGATTCCAAAAATGAGAAAAAGACCAAACCTTTTGATATAAAATCTTCCCAACGATACTCGCATCTGCGGTCAATTGGTCGCACCTGTGATGCCGCTTTTGCGGACCAAATTCCGCTTCTGCGGAAATCACTTAAGTTCCGACCTTGCACACCCGTTGTTCCTTCTCTGCACCTGTAGGACCGCTTCTGCATCCATCCAACGCACCTGCGGATACCCAACCTCCGTCCAAATATTTCTTTTGCGCCCACTCATCTGCAACTGCCGGCTTGAAGATGCGGAAATCCCTCGCATATGCGCTCCTCCCCAAGTCCATCCCAGTCTGCTTCTGAAACCACCAGTCTGCATCTGCAGACTCGCATCTACGGATACCTGTCTGCATCTGCGGACTCTACCTAGCCAGGCCTTCATGTGCAAAATAGGTTTGATTGTCCATCTTTTTGATATATATCAGGCATTGCATTCTCCGGATAATTCAAATCGAAGCAATTGGATGTCCAACTCGGGCCTATATGACATGACCGATCAATAGATCCACCTTTGTCCTATATTCCATACATCACACAAGATAGATATCATATTCATGGAATACGATTCTGCGATCGACAGGCCGCTTCTGCAGTCTTGCATCTGCGGCCAAATCCTTCACATGTTCAATCGCACCAGAACCTAAAACCTTCAACATAATTCTCTAAGTTCCAACATGATATTCTACTCATCTGAACCACAACCGAGGCTCCCTGAACCCCATCCAAACACACCAAAAACTCCTAAAACATAATATAAACCTACCCGAAGCGTCAAATCACATCAAATAACACCAAAACTATGAATCACACCTCAATTCAAGCCTAATGAAGCTAATGAACTTCCAACTTCTAAAACTCATGCCGAAACATATCAAATCAACTTTGAATGATCTCAAATTTTTCATGCAAGTCCCAAATGACACAACAGACCTATTCCAACTCCCGGAACTAAAATCCGAACCTCATGTCAATAAAGTCAACTCTTGGTCAAACTTCCTAACCTTCTAAACCTTCAACTTTCCAACTTTTCCAAAGATCATCAAATCAACCTACATACCTCCAAATAAAAAATCGGACATACGCCTAAGTCAAAATTACTATACAAAGTTAATGGAATCATTAAAACACCATTCCGGATTCGTTTACTAAAAACTCAAACTCTGGTCAACTCTTTTAACTTAAGCCTTCAACCTTGGGACAAAGTATCCCAATTTACTCCAATACCTTCCTGAAACCAATACCACCACCCAGGCAAGTCACATAACCACAAATGAACATAGAAGAAGCAATAAATAGGGGAATGAGGCTAAAATACACAAAACTATCGGCTGGGACGTTACATTCTCCCCCTCTTAAACAATCATTCATCCTCAAATGTGTCTAGAATCATAACTGGAGTCTCAAATAGGTGTGGATATCTGCTCTACATCTCCTGCTCGGTCTCCCAAGTAGCCTCCTCCATTGTCTGGCCTCTCCAATGAACCTTCACCGAAGCTATATTCTTCGACCTCAACTTCCGAACCTGCCGACCCAAAATGGCCACTGGCTCCACATCATAAGTCATATCCCCCTCCAGCTGTACATGCTGAAGTCCAAAACATACGAGGGATCACCATAATACTTCCGGATCACAGAAACATGAAACACTGGGTGAACACCTGATAGACTAGGTGGCAAGGTAAGTCAGTAGGCCACCTCTCCAATCCTCTCAAGCACCTCAAAATGGTCAATATACCGGGGGATCAATTTTCCCTTATGCCCGAACCTCATCACACCCTTAATGGGAGAAACTTTGAGCAAAACCTTCTCACCCACCATATATGTAACAACACGAACCTTTTTATCAGCATAACTCTTCTTCCTGGACTGTGTTGTATAGAGCCACTCCTGGATCAGCTTCACCTTTTCCAAGGTATCAATAACCAAATCAATGCCCAAAAACTTAGCCTTCCCAACTTTGAACCAACCAACCGGGGACCGACATCTCCTCTTATACAAGGCCTCATAAGGAGCCATCCAGATACTCTATTGAAAGTTGTTGTTGTAGGCGAACTCTGCTAATGGAAGAAATTGATCTCGTGTACCTCCAAAATCCATAACACATGTATGTAAAATGTCCTCAAAGATCTAAATAGTTCACTCGAACTGCCTATATCTAGGGATGTTGTACTCAACTCTACCCGTGTGCCCAATTCTCATTGCACCGGTTTCTAAAACTGAGATGTGAGTTGCGTGCCTTGATCAGAGATGATGGAAATGGGCACGCCATGCATACGGATAATCTCCCGGAAGTAAATCTAAGTCGACCACTAAATAGTAGGAAGTCCTCAGCGGAATGAAGTGTGCAGACTTAGTCAACCGGTCCACAATAACCCAAACTGCATCATATTTCATCAAGTCCGTGGTAAGCCTACCACAAAATCCATAGTGATGTACTCCCACTTCCACTTCGGTATCTCCAATCTCTAAGTCAACCCTCACGGTTTCTGATACTTATACTTCACATGTTGACAATTCAAACACCGAGAGACATAAGAAACAATATCCTTCTCTACTACTAAAAATGATGTTTCCAGTCACGATACATCTTTGTGACACTGGGTGAATGGAATAGCGCGAGCTGTGAGCCTCCTCAAGAATTAAATCTCTCAACCCCTCAACATTTGCAACACAAATCCAGCCATGAAGCGGCATAACACCATCATCACAATTCAAAACCTCCATAGAACCACTCCGATGCAGTGTGTCCCTTAACACCAACAAGTGAGGATCATCAAACTGACGAGCCTTGATACACTCCAACAATGATGACTAAGCCACAACACAAGCAAAAACCCGGCAAGGCCTAAACATCCATATTGATTTTTGAATTTTTAGCATTCAGGCCATCTGTTATTATAGTTCGTCGATGTGTCTATGTGGGGTAGATATGTAGTGGGTAGTTGTTACTACATGCTAGAATGGGTTGGGTTAGTTGAATTTTATGTCTATACCATGTTGCCAAGTAGATTTGAACAAGTATTTGTAAAATATAGGTGAGATATAAGTAAGTTCGTTAAATTTTGAAATCAGCGATCGTACTTAAATATTTACGATCCGTAGTTGGCTGATATTGGTGACTGGTTGAAGGCAAGTGCTTCTACGGTCGCACTTTAATTGGGCGGACCGCAGAATTCTTAGAATGGCTGCACTTAGGTACCCACTATCTATCCAAGATTTGTCTCGTGAGAAAGAAGATACGCTAACCGTACTTTTAATTCTGTGGGTCGTAGATGAATTATGCGGCCACCACAATGGACATCACAGTGTCTTCAAAGAGGGGTGTCTGAGCCTCTAATGTTTTTTGTCAGAAGTGCAGCCGCACATGAAAAACTATGGACCGCACTTCCCAATTCTTATAGCATAATCATTCTTCTATAACCCTACTGTGTCCACAATGTTCTCTGCTTACATGAGTCTTAACTGTGTTGAATTATGATTTGCAACTAACAGTCCTCTTTGTGTTGATGCTGACAATGGTCGATCACGAGGATGCGGTGATAGTAGGCTATATAGACGCTATTTTCACTCCTAATGAACCATACTTTAGTGTTGTTTTAAGTGAAAAAATGATAACAAAATGCTCTAAATAGTGTTTTTATGCTTTGCAGGAAATAATCCAGGATGGAAGACACTTTGGAGCATTTTGGAGGCAATCACGGGAATATACGGCCAACCGAGAAGAACCCGAGTGAAAAGAAGCAAGAAAAAGGCGAAGATGGCTGGAGTGGAGCCCACCGCGACCACGACTGGAACGCGGTGGGCAAAACAATACAAAGCAGAACTTATGCAAACCACCGCGGTCGCGTTGCGTTTTGCAGCGGTCGATCCGGAAAGAGCCCAGAAAATGCAGGGAGTTAAGTGAAAAAAATGGGAGAAATTAGCCTAGCCCTATTTAAACCCTATAAACTTGTCTAAGAAAGGTTAAGCTTGTTTTTAGACTCACTTTGGAGGCAAGAACAAGTGTGAGAAGACCAAGCTACAATTAGAGTTTTTCTATTCTCTATCTTTTGTTAATATTTTGGGAATTATAAATTATTTTATGCGTTCTTTGTGTTTTAGCATGAGTAGCTAAACAATCCGTCTAGGGTTGATGGAAACAATTGTTAGTTGAAGTTTTGACTCAATATTGTTATAATTGATCCGGGTTTAATCTAAGATTGTTCAACTATGCTATGTATGGTGATTAATTGAATGGGCCATTGATTAATCGTGTCTAATTGCTTGGTGTTGCTTGAGAAAGAGTACCAGGTTAGATTGTTGTTGAACAACATCACTTTTGGTAATTGAAGAGATTCATTACTTGAATTTAAAAGTGGGGTTAGAGATAACAAAACTTTAGTGGGATAAATTAGAGCTACATAAATTATCAGCTAGAGTAGTTCGAGAGAATGCTCTATTAAATTATTGTAGTTGATCGAGAGATAATTGCAGTAACCCATAGCTAATAATCCTCATAGAGTAACATGGTGAGAGTATAGCAAAAGAGTCAGAATTAGTCTAGCAATTGGGGAAATCACTTCCCCAGATCTTTCTCCATTGATTTATCTTTAATATTAAATATTGTTAGTTTTTAATATCAGTCCCTCTAGTTAATAAATCCAAACAATTATTGATAAAAATACTGCACCCAAAAATTGTCTAAGCTTACATTAGCATCACTGAGAGTTGTAATAGGTAGGTTAGTTCCCTGATGATTTGACTCCGGACTTTAAACCGGATTATATTTGCAACGACCGCTTTATCTTTTATAAGACATTGTTGGGCGTGATCAAATTTTGGCGTCGTTGCCGGGGAACTAACGATGTTATTTGTTACACTTAGAAGTATCGCTAGAATTATTAGCTTAGATCAATTTTCTACGGTGTTAAATAGTTTTTCATTGAAATTATCACGTTTGAATTCTTGTGTGATGCAGGTGTATGCCTTGAAACTCTTCGAGGACTGGTGAACTTCTTGAAGAACTCTCAAACCCCGAGAAAACATTCCGGGCACTAAACCGTGCTAACAAGAAGGAAAAACACTTACCGTAACTTGAAATGGAAAATGTGGATAACGTCAATGCAAACAACCGGGTACCTCTTGTACCAAACAAGGGAGTGGTGGAACCTCTTGTGCCAGAAGCTGCACTCTATGATTGGGCACAACCAACAACTGACAACCTGGCCACCGCCATTGATGTGCCCCAAATGCAAGCGGAGACATTCCAGATCACCAGCAATATGCTGCATCTTCTGCAGAATAAGGGATTGTTCTCCGGGTCACACATTGAAGATCCTCAACAACACCTAAAATTTTTTTTGTCGATTTGTTTGACCCAAAGGCAGCCAAATGTGACCCCGGAAGCCATCAAGCTGCTACTGTTCCCTTTCTCAGTGACTGGGGAAGCTCAGATTTGGATGAATTCACTCCCAATAAATTCCATTGCCACGTGGTAGGAATTAGTCAAGCAGTTCCTGAATAAGTTATACCCTCCCAACAAGACTGCACGACAGATTGACGAGATATTGCAGTACAAGCAGAAGCCCAATGAGACCTTGCAGGAAACTTGGGGAAGATTCAAAGGGATGCTAGTGAAGTGTCCTCACCATGGTATTCCAGACTAGATGCTCGGCCAGAGATTCTACATGGGGCTAACGGACAATTTGAAAGCAAATGTAGACGCTTCGGCTAGGGGTGCTTTTCTGAGAAAGACATTTACTAAGTGCAAAGTCCTTCTTGACAAGATGGCTCAGAATTCAGGATGGATGATGAGAGGTATGGCCCTGAAACCAATAGTACATTCAGTTCCTCTTGACCCAAATAATTCACATGCAGAGAACATAGCCACACTCATGACTCAAATGAGTATACTGAAGAAGAATATTGACGAGATGGGTACAAAGAAATTGCATATCATTGATACAACAAATGGAGAACTGTGTACCCCTTGCATCAATCAATCTTATGTGTGTTCTTGGAGTGGAGAAGGTGACAACCAGGGTCCCAGAGAAGATATGAATTATGTTAACAATTTTGGGGGTCAGAGGCAAGGAGAACAACAGTGGGGGCCAGCACCTAACCAGCAGTACAAACATAACATACCACAACCTGGAGGTATACGGCCACAAGGCCAAGTGGTTCCATATCAGAGACAACAGGGCTATCAACAGCAACACCAGCAACATCTGACATACCAACCACCTCATCAACAACAACATGGTGGAGATCAAGGGTATGCTGCAGCAACTCATTGGCACAAATGGTAAGATGCATGAAAAGTTGAAAAGCACATGATTTAGATATTAAGGGGATTGAAACTCAACTGTGGCTGCTGTCCATGGCCTTAAATAACCGCACCTAGGGAGCATTGCCGGCCGACACAAACATCAACCCAAAGGAGCAAAACCCGAATCAGCTAATGGAAATCAGTCTCCGGAATGGGAGATATTTATACAAGGAGCAAAATGTTGCTCAACCTAGAAGAAAGACTACGCCAACCACTCTAGTTCCAGTCGAGATAGATGAATCAACAAAACTCACTGAAGTGGTGGTTGAACAAGCCCAGGTTGAAAAGGGTAAAGCCAAATAAAGTGAACAAGTTGCAAAACAAGTGGCTCCTCTTGTGCCATAAAATTCCAACAAAGAACAGCCAGCAAATAGTGGACAAAAAGTGATGCCTGCACCATTCCCTCAGAGATTGGCAAAACAAAAGAAAGAGGATCAATACAGGAAATTTATGGAAATGCTTCGTCAGATTCAATTGAATATTCCTTTGATGGATGCCTTGAGGGAAATTCCAGGCTATGCAAAGATGATGAAAGACCTGATGTCGCGGAAATTTGATTTTCAGGACCTGTCCACAGTGACTCTGACACAGACTTGCAGTGCCGCCGTGACTAGACCCATGGCTCAAAAGATGTCTGATCCAGGTAGCTTCACCATTTCGTGCACCATTGGGAGTTATGATTTTGCAAAAGCATTGTGTGACTTAGGAGCCATCATAAACTTGATGACTTTGGCAATCTACACAAAGCTGGGCATTGGCAGAGCTAGGCCGACTTCTATGTTGTTGCAAATGGCTGACCGTTAAAAGACCGACATGGATTCTTGATGATGTGCTGGTGCAAGTGGGGAAGTTTGTATTCCCTGCGGACTTTGTCATTCTGGACTGCCAAGTAGACGAGGAGATTCCCATCATTTTGGGAAGGCCATTCTTAGTCACTGGGAGAGCACTGATTGATTGCGAGACTGGGGAATTAAAAATGAGGTTGAACGATGAAGAAATAATATTCAACATCCAACAATCCATGAGGAGACCTAGTGAATATGCAAATTACTCCCTAGTGGAGGCAGTGGATGTGATCCGACAAGATGAAGATGATACCCTTAATGCCAAAGATCCATTGGGAGCCTGTTTGACAAATTTAGAGGAAATGGATGGCGAAGGGGTGGCAGAATGGGTTATGGAACTCGAAGGCCAAGGATTTTGGAAGAGGAAACCCCGATTTGAGCCCCTCTATTTAGAAGAAAGAGCCTCACCACCTGCAAAACCATCAGTTGAGACACCACCACAACTAGAGCTGAAGCCACTTCCAGCCCACCTCAGGTATGCCTTCTTGGGTCCCAAGTCTACTTTACCTGTTATCATATCATCTGGTTTGCTAGTTGTGCATGTTGAACAATTACTGAAAGCGTAGCAAGAGTGAAAAACTGCCATTGGTTGGACCATGGCAGACATAAAAGGTATCAGCCCGGCCTTCTGCATGCACAAGATTCTTCTGGAAGAAGGGCACAAACCTTCTAAGGAACATCAACGAAGGCTGAACCCGAACATGAAAGAGGTAGTGAAAAATGAGGTGATTAAGTGTCTAGACGCGAGCATCATCTTTTCCAGCTCTGACAGCAATTGGGTGAGCCCCGTCCAGTGTGTACCGAAAAATGGTGGAATGACTGTTGTACAAAATGAGAAGAACGAGTTGATCTCAACTTGTACAGTCACTGGGTGGCGGATCTGCATGGATTATAGAAAACTAAATGCAACCACCCGAAAGGACCATTTCCCCTTTCCATTCATTGACCATATGTTGGACAGGTTAGCTGGGCGATCCTACTTTTGTTTCTTGAATGGATACTCAGCGTACAATCAAATCTCAATAGCCCCAAAAAATAGAGAAAAAACGTCCTTTACATGTCTGTATGGCATCTTTGCCTTTCGGAGAATACCCTTTGGGCTTTGCAATGCACCGGCAACATTCCAGCGGTGTATGTAAGCCATCTTTACCGACATGGTCGAAGACATTATGGAGGTGTTTATGGATGATTTCTCTGTGGTAGGAGATTCATTCGAAGATTGTCTCCATAACCTCAAAAGGGTGCTCAAACGATGTGTGGAAAAAAAATCTGGTGCTGAACTGGTAGAAGTGACATTGTATGGTACAAGAAGGAATAGTGCTGGGACATAGAGTGTCCAAAAAAGGGATTGAAGTAGACTATGCGAAAATTGACGTGATTGAGAAGCTACCACCACCTACTTCAGTGAAAGCAGTGAGGAGTTTCCTTGGGCACGCCGGATTCTACAAGCGTTTCATCAAGGATTTTTCAAAAATTGCTAACCCTTTATGTAAGCTGCTTGAAAAAGACCAGCACTTTGTGTTTTCTGATGTTTGCAGGTTGGTATTTGAGGAGCTGAAGAAGAGACTAGTGACCGTACCCATCATTGTTGGACCCGACTTGGAGCAACCATTTGAACTGATGTGCGATGCCAGTGATTATGCGATATGAGCGGTCTTGGGGAAGCGCAATGAGAAAATTATGCACCCCATCTACTACGCAAGCAAGACGCTTAGTGGTGCACAGTTGAACGACACGGTCACTGAAAAGGAAATGCTCGCTGTAGTGTTGGCCTTCGACAAATTCAGGTCATATTTGATTGGCTCAAAATTTATTGTTTATATTTACCATGCAACCATTAGGTACTTGATAGAAAAGAAGGAGTCAAAGCCCCGCTTGATTCGCTGGGTTCTGTTGCTACAAGAGTTTGACCTGGAAATTTGTTACCGGAAGGGGACAAACAACCAAGTGGCAGACCACCTCTCAAGGTTGGAAGGGGCAGAAAAGAGAACAGAGGTTGGAGATATCATCGAGACTTTCCCGGATGATTAATTACTGGAAATGACAATGGAGGAGGCACCATGGTATGCTGATATTGCTAACTACTTGGCATGTGGTATAGTACCACACGATTTCTCCTCGATTCAAAAGAAAATGTTTTTCCGAGATTATCGTGATTATTATTGGGATGAGCCTTTATTTTTCAAAATATTTGTTGATAACATGATTCGGCGGTGTATCCCCGAGCAAGATCAACCCTCTGTTTTGCAGGACTGTCGTGCTTCTCCATATGGGGGACACTTTGGAGGAGTCCGGATAGCAGCAAAGTACTAGAATCAGTACTATACTGGCCTATATTGTTCAAGGATGCTCATGCCTGGGTAAAAAGCTATGATGAATGTCAAAAGACGGGCAACATATCCCGTCGTCATGAGATGCCAATGACCACAATCCAAGAGGTGGAAGTATTTGATATGTGGAGAATCGACTTCATGGGGCCATTTGTCAGCTCTTACAGTAACAAGTATATACTGGTGGCCGTTGACTATGTCTCGAATTGGGTCGAAGCAGTTGCTCTCCCAACCAATGATGCAAAGGGGGTGACCAATTTTCTAAAGAAAAAACATCTTCACCAGTTTTGGCACCCCCCGGGCCATAATCAGCGATGGTGGATCTCACTTCTGCAATAGAGCATTTGCACGCTTGTTGGAGAAGTATGGAGTTTTCCACAAGGAGCCTCACCGTACCACCCACAAACAAGTGGGCAGGTTGAAGTGTCCAACAGGGAAATCAAAAGTGTCCTCTCAAAAACAGTGAATGCAAAAAGAACGGATTGGTCCATGAAGTTGGACGATGCATTGTGGGCATATCGCACAATCTTCAAAACTCCAATTGGTATGTCACCTTACAAGTTGGTGTTTGGTAAGACATGCCACCTTCCGGTTGAGCTCGAACATAAAGCACTGTGGGCACTGAGGCAGTTGAACTTGGACATGGAAACAGTGGGAACCAACAAAGTTAATGGGCTGCATGAGCTTGAGGAATTCTGGTTCCACGCATTCGAGAGTGCTCAATTGCATAAAGAAAGGATGAAACTGATGCATGACAAGCAAATCTTGGATCGAAACTTCAAACCCGGTGAATTTGTGCTACTATACAACTCAATATTGAGATTGTTCCCAGGTAAGTTGGAGTCCCGATGGTCAGGTCCGTTCAAAGTAGTGAAAATGTTCCCAAGTGGAGCTGTAGAGATCGAATCAGAAGATGGGACGAACAAACTCATAGTGAATGGATAGAGGTTAAAACAGTACCTTGGTATGAGTGAAGAAAAATAGGACAGCGTGGTGATACCTCTGGAGGAGCCCCAATACATAAATGAGGAGTGAGGGCAAGAGTCTGCATCCTGCTGCAACGTTAAATCAGGTGCTTCATGGGAGGCAACCCATTGGTTGTTGTATTCGTCGTGCCGGGATGTTAAATCAAGCGCTTCGTGGGAGGCAACCCATGATTTTCTATTGTTTTCTCTTTTGTGTTGTTGTTGTAATTGATGTAGATGTTACTAACCCATTTACTAGTGTACAGGGCACTATGAGTGCATATTGGGAGAAGACAGGGTCTAGCCACAACTCCGGTTGGGTAAAAAAGTAAAAAAATAAAAAAGCA
The DNA here is from genome assembly GCA_005239505.1 of Nicotiana paniculata. Taxonomy (NCBI): domain Eukaryota; kingdom Viridiplantae; phylum Streptophyta; class Magnoliopsida; order Solanales; family Solanaceae; genus Nicotiana; species Nicotiana paniculata. The sequence continues at coordinate 119,322 of ML323058.1, read as the reverse complement.
AACTCGAACACCGTCACCGCGACCGCAGCAAACCGCGGCACGACCGCGGCAGGTAACATATATTCTGTTTCGACTCACCACGACCGTGGCAGACTACGGCAAGTCACGAACATTCTGTTTTGAACCCCTCTTCACTGTGGCCGCAGTCGACCTCGGTGCGACCGTGGAAATAGCCCAGGTACGTTTTTTTTTAATTATTTTTATTTAATTAGTTATCTATTTCTTTATACACCCTACTCTTCTAATACTCTAACCCCCCCCCCCCCCCCCCATATTTCTTAATTCCCCCCAAATTCACAGCCCTAAAAAGTCCCCCAACCCCTTCCTCTTCCGTCTTCTTCCCCAACGTTCCCTTCCTTTATTCTCTCATTCTTCTACTCCAAACTCACCACTCTCTTCCCTCATCTCCACTACCCTTAACTCACCACTCCCTTCCCTCATCTCCACTACCCCCAACCACCAGGTTTCTCTCTCTTACTCTCTTCAAGTAAGTCTACTAACTCCCCTCTCTCTTAATTTCTTTTCTTTGTGTTATTTTATTTTGTATAATGTATATGTTAATGGTAGATCTCCACCATGTCTAGGTTAAGAATATTTTTATTTTTTAAAATTAACTTAGTGTGACTTGGTGGTAAGATTTGGTGTTGTTGGGTGAAAATCATGTTAGTGGGTTGATGTTAGTAGAGGATTGTGGTTGACATTGAGGAGGGTTTGTACTACTATGGGCTAACATATGCATGTCTAGATCTATGCACACCACGTGTTTGAAAAATTGCCACATTGAGCTAAGAAGTGATAATGTGACCATCGTGGTGGTGAAGTCTGAGTAACCACCCGACGATCACACAAATTGAACCCTCTATGACAATAAACCTTGATGTGTAAGGTACCATGTCTCAATCCAGGAAACACAGAACCCAGGCTAGTACAAGCCAATTTGACTCTACTCGGTTTGTCTCGAAAGCTGCTGAGGAAAGATTTGAAGCAAACGCAACCCAGAAGATAGTGCATCAAGTACCTATTGACAGGGCCACCCTACAGAGTGAATGCCCAGATGTTCCATGAATTGAGTAGACGCCAGTTGGACGTCTTCTTTGAGGAACCGGAGGAGGCGAATATTTTGATGGTCCAGGAATTCTATGCGAATTTCCCGGAACACGCCAACATGGTGGTCACAGTAAGAAGAACACGGGTAAATGCTTCTCTTGAAGCAATACATCGAGCATACAGGCTACCGATCTTCTTAGAAGCGGAGGATTACTACCAAACCTACCAGACACCACCTGTCACTTGGAACCTCATTGTTCGATCAATCTATTTGGGAGGGGAGCCCATATGGATAAAGCATGGCATCACTCTAAACTCCCAATCTCTTACTTGGGAAGCTAAATGCTGGATCACCATCATCTGTAGCCGACTTCTACCCTCCAGCAACACTACTGATATAAATTCACCTCGTGCCGTGGCGGTTTGGTGTTTTTTCAACCGTCATGACTTCGATGTGGCCAGGCTAATCCACGATGAAATGTTCATCAGATCTCTTGAGATAGTCAAAGGGTTCTACTTCCCTTCACTAGTCACCAGGCTGTGTCGTGCTGCAAATGTCCCCGAGAATCGTTTCATAGATGGGAAACTCGCAAAGAAGGCCCCTTTCAGGGCCAGCAAAATCACAGTGGGAAAGAAGCAGCCTATGCCTATTGCCGTGGATGATGAGGATAAGGTGGTTCCTGATGCCACCCCGCCAATGCCACTTCATGATGAGGCGGGCCCATCTCGGCCTCGGCAGAGCACCCGGATGTCTACCTTGGAGCAAGATGTTGCTGGCTTACACACCTCAATGGATAACCTGAATGACAGAGTTGACGCTCTGGCCACTCAGAGTACGAAGTCCGAAAAGAAGATAATGACTTGGCTCCGAGCGTTAGGGCGTGCTTGTCATCTCGATCCGGCCACCGTCTCTGATGAAGACTGAACACTAGAGAAGTATCCTTACCTCACCGTGCCTTATTGTTGTTGACATGGGGACATTCCAATTCTTTAATTGTGGGGTGGGGATACTATTTTGTTGTTGTATATATAATTGTTGGTAGGTTGATTGGTTTGTTGGTAGTTGAATTTTTTGAATATATATTGATTAGTGTTGACTTGTCTCGAAGACGGACACCTTTCGACAGGTCTCTTGAGGGTTTTGAGTAGAATTAAAAAAAAAAATAAAGAAAATAAAAAATATTTACCCAGGACTCTTCCCGATGATGGAGCTGTTTCTTGAGGGAAGTGAATCTATAGAAAACACAAAAGATTTTTCTTTGTTAGGTAGTGTATCAACTCCCCCTTGGTTTTTCTTTATACCATGGTTCTTTTCTAAGGGTTTTCATTTGAACCGGGTGTAGTTAGTTTTTTTCTTTTTAGTTTAGGAGTCTTGGGCGAAAATCAAATATGGGAATAGGGCCCTTAACTCTATGATACCCTGAAAAAAGATTGCTTTAGTGGGACACTCAGGCTCTTTAGTCGACTCTAATAAGGTCTTAAATTGTGTGTCCCTGAATGGCTCAAGTGCTTAAAGTAGAGTGTATGATGATCCTAACTGAATTGACCCATGTTCCATGTGTGAGTAAGGCTTTGTGTATTCTGTGCTAATACTCAATGCCTAGAACTTGCCCTGTGTGTGTACAAAGCAAAATGGTAGTCTTGTTTGGTCTGGAAAGTGATATAGGCATTCTTTGCGTAACCCTTCTATATATGTTTGTCCCACCTAATTGTACATATCTTAGTCAACCATGTTGCGCCTATAAGCCTATTTTCCTTGGCAACCACATTACAAGCCTGACCCAAGTTTAAATGGCCTATCTTGTTGAACCATATCACCTCTTAGAAGCACTCAAACTGTAATGGATATGAAAGGAAATATAAGTGTGGGGTGGTTGATTGGGATGTTAAGTGGAATTAAGGAAGCATGAAAAAGTGCACTATTCGATAAGCAATACTATAGGCCACCAAAAAAAAACAAGAGAGAAGTCTCAACTTGGTGGTTCCTATTAAAAGAAAAGTGTGCTTAAAATAATAAGGGATTAACACAATAGTGTAATGGTGGAATGAAGGTTGAAAAAATCAAGAGCTAAAAGTACACAATGTAGTGGAGTTCTTAGGGAGGTGCAGTCACTATACCCATATGTATCATACCCGTCCCACAGCCAACATTACAACCAAATAAAGTCCTATTTGATTCTATACCGAACAAGCTCGATTAGTCGAGTATTACACTACGGACGAGCCTATGGTGTGTTGTTTGTGGCATAGGAATTTGTTTCTGAGGGTGAGTGAAATGTCATATTCGAGTTCCTCAGTGTGTGATTTGTAAATAACATAAGTCTCTTTTGTAGTGAGTAGGCACATGATTTATGAGGGGAAGGTAAAAATAGACCTCTGACTGAGAGTAGGAGAGCCGGTTAGGGATATTGCATGGCTGTAAAGGAGTCCACTCTCGAGGCTGGGATGTCGCGCTGAAGTAGTCTACCTGTGTGAAGATTTTTGGGTATAAAGAGTGAGGAAGGTAACCTGTGAGGATTAGTCCGTAGAGTGTGGTTTTGTTGCTCGAGGACGAACAACAGTTTAAGTGTGGGGTGTTGATAGTAGGCTATATAGACGCTATTTTCACTCCTAATGAACCATACTTTAGTATTGTTTTAAGTGCAAAAATGATAACAAAATGCTCTAAATAGTGTTTTTATGCTTTGCAGGAATTAATCCAGGATGGAAGACACTTTGGAGCATTTTGGAGGCAATCACGGGAATATAAGGCCAACCGAGAAGAACCCGAGTGAGATGAAGCAAGAAAAAGGCAAAGATGGCTGGAGTGGAGTCCACCGCGACCGCGGCTAGAACGCGGTGGGCAAAACAATACGAGGCAGAACTTATGCAAACCATCGCAGTGGCGCCGCGTTCTGCCACGGTCGCGGTCAATCCGGAAAGAGCCCAGAAAATGCAGGGACTTAAGTGCAAAAAATGGGAGAAATTAGCCTACCCCTATTTAAACCCTATAAACACGTCTAAGAAAGGTTAAGCTTGTTTTTAGACTCACTTTGGAAGCAAGAACAAGTGTGAGAAGACCAGGCTACAATTAGAGTTTTTCTATTCTCCATCTTTTGTTAATATTTTGGGAATTATGAATTATTTTATGCTTTCTTTGTGTTTTAGCATGAGTAGCTAAACAATCAGTCTAGGGTTGATGGAACCAATTGTTAGATGAAGTTTTGACTCAATATTGTTATAATCGATCCAGGTTTAATCTAAGATTGTTCAATTATGCTTTGTATGGTGATTAATTGAATGGGTCCTTGATTAATCGTGTCTAATTGCTTGGTGTTGCTTGAAAAAGAATACCAAGTTAGATTGTTGTTGAACAATACCACTTTTGGGTAACTGAAGAGATTCATTACTTGAATTTAAAAGTGGGGTTTGAGATAACGAAACCTTGGTGGGATAAATTAGAGCTACATAAATTATCAGCTAGAGTAGTTCGAGAGAATGCTCTAATAAATTATTGTAGTTGATCGAGAGATAATTTCAGTAACCCATAGCTCATAATCCTCATAGAGTAACACGGTGAGAGTATAGCAAAAGAGTCAGAATTAGTCTAGCAATTGGGGAAATCACTGCCCTAGATATTTCTACCATTGATTTATCGTTAATATTAAATATTGTTAGTTTTTAATATTAGTCCCTTTAGTTAATAAATCCAAACAATTATTGATAAATATACTGCACCCGAAAATTGTCTAAGCTTACATTAGCATCACTGAGAGTTGTAATAGGTAGGTTAGTTCCCTGATGATTCGACTCCGGAATTTAAACCGGATTATATTTGCAAAGACCGCTTTGTATTTTATAAGGCATAGTTACGCGTGATCATGCGACTAATCTTACAAGGGAAGATGAGAGTCTTCAAGGGGTCACGATAGAGGTGCCTTGCCCCTAAGTGTGCAAAAGACTATTCGAAAGAAAACTATAGTAGACAGAGGGAGGGGTGCCAACCTACCCGAGTCTAGTTTATATGCCCCGTCTAGGGAGGCCTCCCTCTACTTTGTGTCTATTCCATAGGAGCACACAGCTGAGCAGTCCACGCCACAAGGGAAATTTGAGCCTCTAGATTTGACTTCATCACCTCAAACCACTTCCGTGGGTTCGAAAAGTGATAGCCAGGATTTTAGCCAGCAAATCCAGTGTCTAGTACACATATTCCTGATGATGGGATAGGGGAAGAAGGTACATCCACCGATGTTGATCAGACAATGAAGAATGAAGCATGTGAAGATAGATTATGAGCTTGCCGGATTTTAATATCTTTTAGATGTGGTGGCCGTTGAGGTCATTGACTCATGAGCGACATATTGTGTTGAAAAATCTTTATAGATACAACCCCGCAGTTCTGGAGCAGTTCAAGAGGAGAAAAGGATGGATGCTATTTACTGAGAGAGTTGTGGATGTCAATGAGCACCTTGTCCATGAGATGCCATCATTTCACACATTTGCAAAGGGACAAAGGTGACCAAAGTACGCAACCTCAAGGTGAAATTTGATCAACACATGCTGAACGCATACTTGGGATTTGAGGACTTGGAGCCGAAGGAGTACTTAGAGAAGTCACCTTTGAAAGAAGAGGCTCGACCATGGCTTGCTGAGATATTGGTGCCTCCACCACCTCCACCATGGATTACTGCTGGGTTACCTATTCTCCGAAGTACATTGAGTTTTAAAGCAAAAGGTTGACAAACCTTTGTGTGTAGCAGGTTTGACCCATGCCAGAATGAGAACAACCTGCCTGTTCCTTGTGCTCTTTTAGTGGATTCTATCATGGTCGGGTACCCGATCAATGTGGGTACTCTAATGTCGGCCAATATTTCACTGGTGGTGCAGAAAAGTAACACTACTTACCCCTACCCCAACACTATTACAAAGTATCTTACAGATGCAAAGGTAGAGCCCAGGCCGTTTGATACAAAGGTAAATCCTAAAAGGCCGTTTGAGTGGTACGCGCTGCAGGATCCGAGCAACCTGAAGATGAATGCTCAGGCTTCTACTATTATCGCCAGTCTGATGAGCCGATAGTGGTGGTTTCTGATAAAGCTGATATTCCATCTTCATCAGCTGAGCCCTTTACTAGTGCAACAACTGTTATGTCTAAGCTGCCATCTTCAACTCCTTCTACAGCTCCTTGTACAACTCCATGCACAACTCCTAGAGCGGTCCCTAATCTGGTTTTGATGTAGGTGCCTATGCCTACAAGACCACTTCCTACTCTGTGAGTCTCAACAACTGGATGCAGGCAACTACTTCAAAGTTGTCCGAGATTTCCAATACTATTGCAGGGCAGTCATCCACACAAGCACCGGTGGACTCCATTAAGCTTGATGAGAAGCTGGGCAAGATTCAGCATAGCTAGAAGATGATTATGGACACTCTGGTGCAGCACGGTTCAGTTATTGAGAGCTTGACCAATAGGTCAAGAAGATGAGAAAGTCTCAAGCCAACAAGAAGTCACTGGAAAAGCTAAGAGGTGAGGGGACCCGGCTTGCTACAGCTGGGGATTTGCCCTTTGATATGCTGCTTGACCCAGACCAGATGATGACGTCCAAATCCACTACTAAAAGTAAATGGACACGGTCGCATGCAAGATAATTTACCCAACTATGAGTCGGGGTCGAATTCCACAGAGAACAATATGTAGGCGATTAGGCATGTAAGATAATTATTACTTATTATGCTAATCCAAACACTTAGAAATGTTTTGAGAAAATATTTATATCTAATTACGAAAATGTAAACTAACCTAGAAAGCAAATAAAATGATCAAGGGCTACAAGTGTGGATGCATCGGGATTTACACTCAAGCAATAATCTAATGTATTTCACGATTTTAGAAATATGAGAGAGTTTATGTTAATTAGTCTCGGGTAACAATTCTATATTAGCTTCTTCTGAAGACTAACAAGACTTCAATACAAAGCAAGGAAATAAAGAAATAAGCATAAATGAGTAAGAAATTCTCAACCAAAAGATTCAAATCTTCAAGACCCAAGTGTGTGTGCAACAACCCTAGCCTACAAACTTGTCTTCTCTAGTCTAAGAACTGAAAAATAAGCCAAAGATGTCCAAAAGATCTGCTAGGTCGTGTATTAAATGGCTTGGGGGTCAAAATGTGAAATTCCAAAACTGTCCAGATTTTATGAATCGCGATCACGTAAATAAGCCTGCAATCGCATAGAGTAATGCTGCAAAGCATTGCGATCGCAAACCAGATCACGCGTTCGCGTAGAACACATGAGAACCACTGACAGCTTCTTCTTCGCGTTTGCATAATTTCCCTTGCGTTCGCGATGCATAATTTTTTGCCCTTCTGCGATCACATGTCGGAGTTCGCGATTGCGAAGAGCATATCCTGGCAGTAGTCGTTCTTCCTCAATTTAATACATTTTGACTTGGCTTCTTCCGTGTCTTCTCTAAATCACTTGATACCTGAAATATGGCATTAAACCTCAATAAATGCCTTAAATTCTCAACAAAATCATACAAAATCTTAAGTATCAAGAGGAGATAAGTTGGTAAAATACCAACTTATCTATCACGACCCAAATCCTAATCCAGGTCGCGATGGCGCCCAATACCGTTATCAGGCAAGCCAACACTGATTATCTAGTGAATTTAGTTTTTGTTTACTAAATCCTTCCCATATTTCAAAAATAATTTATCCAATACACATAGAATATGACACATAGCGGGGCAATTAGATTACGAAGAACAAAAGTCAAATTTTTTAATTAATTATATTTCCAAAAGAATAGTCTACCAATGTGTGTGCCAGGAACTAGTGTCACAAGTCTACATGCATCTAGTAGAGAGGGAACAAAAGAATAAAATCTATCATACTGTCTGAAATAATATAGACAGAATAGCAAAAGAGGTGATTCCAGAGTGCTGCTGAACGACCTTAGGAGAAGTAGCTCACCGTGAAGCCTCGAACCAAGTGAAATCAAGGACGAGCACCAGACTGATACCCAGATGCACTTGTCTCAGAACCTGTACAATTAAGTACACAGCGTAGCATGAGTACATAAACAATATGTACCCAATAAGTATCAGTCTAATCTCGAAGAAGTAACGACGAGAGGTCGACTTGACACTTACTAGGGTCCAAACAATATAATTAGATATAATTTAAAATGAATAACAAGTATACGTGGACAGTAAAACAATGAATATTGAGCATAACCACAAAAAAACATATTTATGTGGCGAACCACCAATATACAATTTACAATTTGTCTTCCCAGACATCTAACAGTTTAACAGTCATGAAAAATATCAGACAAGTATCTTGCGCATAATGTGTCGAGTACATACGATCTGAGCCAACATAATAATAAATGTGCACTGCCGAAGGGTCGAACGGCGTGAACCATAGATGCATCTATTAAACTGCCGTGACGTACGGCCCGCTCCTGTGAGACTAGTGGAAAGAATCACTCCGCTCGCGGAATATAAGTTGCGAAGCGGTCACACATAAACACAACATTTTTACTTAAATCCTTTTCCAAAATAGTAATTCGTATGAAAATGTCAAGTTCTAGGATTTCTTGAAAACAAGCTTGCATACAAGGAGATCACAAGACATATAGTTCAATTAACGGAGTTCGCAAGGCATGGTGTAAACCTAACTACCCGGACATAACAAAGAGAGTCACTAGGCACGGACTCTCGTCACCTCGTAGGTACGTAGTCCCTACAAATAATGACACATAGTTAATTACTTCACCTATGGGGACAATTCCCTCTCACAAGGTTAGAAAGGAGACTTACCTCGTTTCAAGCCTACTTCCTGGGTCAAGAATGTGCCTGAATCTCCAAATTCGTTGCCCAAGAACTTGAAACTAGCCAAACATTATATAAATAAATCAATCTATTTTCAAAAGTCCACACTTCCCCTATTTAAATAATTATCTCAACCTAGTTTACAAAATCCTAAAATGTACCCCCGGGCCCACATGCTCGGATTCCGGAAATTTTCAAGAGGAATGGTTACACTAGTTTTTGTGTGTTAATCTACCCAAAACTCAAGTATTAAACTTATTACTTACCTCACAATTGCTAGGTCGAATCTCCCCTTTGAAAGCTCCCAAAATCGTCCAAAGATGAAGGAAATGACCTAAAAATGTCTAAGTCCCACATTTAAAACAACCACACTACCTTCAGGACATTCGCACCTGCGGCTCGAGGACCGCACTTGCGGTCTCGCATCTGCGAGCCAGTGCTCGTACCTGCGGAAGAGGAGAAGAAGGCCAGGGGTCGCACCTACGGAACGGAGCCCGCACCTACGGCTCCGCTTCTGCGGGAAAAGGCCCACACCTGCGGAAATTGGGAAGCCCCTCTAAGGCTGCACCTGCGAGGCTTTGACCGCGCCTGCGGTCTCGCACGTATGGCTGGTCCTTCGCAGGTGCGGTCGCACAATATCTGATGCACCAGCAGCTCTTTTTGCGCTTGGTTTGACTCGCGCCATGTTTGAATGGCATCCGGGCCCCCCCGAGGCCCGGTCAAAATATACCAACAAGTTCTAAATCATAATACGGACTCGCTTGAGCCTTTGGAATGTCTGAAACAATGCTAAATCTAAGAATGATACCCCAAAACCATATAAATTCAACTTAAGAACTTTTAAGTTCTTGAATTCACTTTCGACACGCCGAAACATACCTATACTACTCGGAATGACACCAAATTTTGCGAGCAAGTCATAAATGACATGACAGAACTATTCCGACTCTCGAAATTCCATTCGAACCTCGATAACACAAAGCACGTTCCAAACCTCAATTTTTGAACTTAAGGAATCATATTTCACTATTTGGCGCCGAAACGCTCCCTGGTCATCCAAAACCCGTTCCGAACATATGCCCAAGTCCGAAATCATCATACAAATACTGGAGCTTTCAAATCTCGATTCTGAGGTCGTTTACTAAAAATATTGACCAGAGTCAAACTTGGCCTTTAAGGCCAACCTTAAGGAACTAAGTGTTCCTATACCACCCCAAACTCCTTTGAATCCCGAACAAACCATCCTCGCAAGTTATAAATAAGTAAAAGCAACCAAAAGAAGTATCATTTAGGGGCACGGGGTTCTAGAACACAAAATGAACGATCAGGTCGTCACATTATCAAACCCATAAACTTAAACTATTGCTTGTCCTCAATCAATTTATAAACTAAGAGCATCCTTCAATATAATCATCAATCAAGATCAATGGCATACCTGTCACGACCCAAATTACCTTTCGAACGGTCTCGTGACGGCACCTAGTCCCTACGACTAGGTAAGCCTAAAACTTGCGGATAATAAGGCAAAACAATAATAGAAACAGTAAAAAAGAAGCAATACTATAAATATTTAGCCGCTCGGCATATACATCAGTTACTTTCCCAAAATTCGGAACATCACAAAGTCACAAATTCTGAACTACTGTAGCTCTATACGAAGAAATAAGGGAAATGTATCTATATATACCTCCTATATCTGTACTAGAGTAGGAAGGGACTCGTGAGATCCTGTGGAAGCGGCAGTATTAGCTCGCGGTCTCCTATGCAGTTGCTAGGATGCGCCTAGCCACGGTACTGTGTGCTGGTACCTAGATCTGCACATGGGGAAAACATGCGCAGGAAAGGGCGTGAGTACTCCACATTATGTACTCCATAAGTGCCAAGCCTAACCCCAGTCAAGTAGTGACGAGGTCAGGTTGAGGCTCTACTGAGTTTTTAAAACAATTCAATATAAATTTAAAACGGTGAAATATAGATAAGCAATGATAAACAGGATTAATGGAAACAGGAAGAATTTATAACAGACAGAGAGCCCTCGGCTCATCACAGCATACATCTCAACAGTAAATGTGTAATGCAATACAAGGGGAAAGCTCCTGGATCTCAGTCCGTAGTCCCAATTTAAATATGCTATACAGTACAAGGGGAAAGCTCCTGGATCTCCGTCCGTAGTCCCAATTTAAATATGCATTTCAGTACAGGGGGAAAGCTCCTGGATCTCGGTCCGTAGTCCCAATTTAAATATGAAATGCAGTACAGGGGGAAAGCTCCCGGATCTTAGTCCGTAGTCCCAATTTAAATATGCATTTCAGTACAGGGGGAAAGCTCCTGGATCTCGGTCCGTAGTCCCAATTTAAATATGAAATGCAGTACAGGGGGAAAGCTCCCGGATCTTAGTCCGTAGTCCCAATTTAAATATGCAAAGCAGAAGTATGCCAGATACGCTTAATTAAACAGTCCAGGAAAAACAACAGGCAAGAATAGAGTAAAGCTACCTAATCATGGTTCAACTAGTAGCAAATAAGAGGAAATCAAGTAAGGACAGGTAGGCATGCTTACTCTTAAGCTAACTACTCATTTAAGACAGGAAACAGTAATATAGGATTGGAAATGAGTGATTTCGTGGAAGTAAAAATGGAATTTTAGCAACAATGACCCGTGTACGCACTCGTCACCTCACGTACACGGCGCCCACGTAACAAAATCAGTATAAAAATGCCTAAGGAGAAGTCCTCAAAACAGAATTAGGCAAGCCACTTACCTTGACTGCGCTAATCAACTCAATACCATGCTCTTTCCACGAGTATCCGACTCCGGGTGGCCCAAATCTATTCTGATCAATTGCATAATGTAAATATCACTTCAAGGGAACAAATAGATAATTATTTCTAAGCTAATATGCAAAATTAGGAAATTCGGCCAAAAAGTCTCCCGGGCCCATGTCTCGGAATTAGGTAAAATTTATATTTCCCGAACACTCATTCTCTCATGAACCCACTCGAACAAGAATCCACAAAATCCGACGTCTAAATCTCCCTAAATCCTCAGATTTCTACTTGGGGAAGTTTCATCCCAATTTCATGGTTTTTCATCCAATTTCATTGATTAGATTGATAGAGATTATTGATAAACAAATGGATTAAGGTTAGAAAACGTTACCTATGATTCTCCTCTTCAAAATCCACTGAAAATCACCAAATCCCGAGCTCTCAATCGATTTTGGAGTTATGAATTTTAAACCCTTGGATTTTGATATAACCAGCCCAGGTATTTCGCACCTGCAACACTGGGATCGCACCTGCGGAAACACAATCGCAGGTGCGGAAACTCATTAAAAGACCTTGGGTCGCACCTGTGGTGGCTGGGTCGCAGGTGCGGCTCCGCACCTGTGGATACTCTTCCGCGCATGCGCGTCAGGCCAGCTTAAGCTATGTCTGCACCTGCGTGCATCCCTTCGCACCTGCGTGTCCGCACCTGCGGAAATACCATCGCAGGCGCGAGACACTGGAACCAGAATGGTTCAGTTGCTCTTAAAGTCCCAAATACAACTATTGGGCATCCGAAACAACCCCGAGGACCAAACCTACCGACTGACCCTAATACCTTGTTCAAACTTGGTCGAGCCTTAAAACACATCTCATAACATCAAAATCATCAATTATGCATAGATTCAAGCCTAAGAACTTATGAAATTTCTACAATTCACATCCGATGCTGAAACACGTCAAAACGCATCTGAATGACCTCAAATTTTGCACACAGGTCACAATTGGCATTACGGACCTGCTGTCGCTTTCGAAATTCCATTCCGAGTCCGATATCAAATTTCACCTATCGGCCGAAATCGCCGAAATTCTAACTTACGCCAATTCAAGCCTAAATCTACAAACGACCTTAAAAACACATTCCGAACACGCTCCTAAGCCCGAAATCACCTAACGGAGCTAAAGAGTCGATGAAATTCCATTCCGGATCCGTCTTCACACAGCTCTAGCTACGGCCGGATTTCTAAAGCTAAATTCCACATTTATGGACTATGTGTCCAAAATTACCCCGGATTTCATCACTCAACGCTCCGACAAGTTCCAATAACATAAATAGACATGGGAGAAGCGGTTAATAGGGGATCGGGGCGCTAATTCTCAAAACGACCGACCGGGTCGTTACATCCTCCCCCTCTTAAGAAAATCGTTCGTCCTCGAACGAGTATAGAAACATACCTGAAGTTGTGAAAAGATGAGGGTACTGACTCTGCATATCCTGCTCGGTCTCCCAAGTCGCCTCCTCGACTGGCTGACCCCTCCACTGAACCTTAACTAAGGCAATATTCTTCGATCTGAGCTTTCTGACCTGCCTGCCCAATATAGCCACAGGCTCCTCAACATATGATAGATCCTTGTCCAACTGGACTGAGCTGAAATCCAAAACATGAGTCGGGTCACTGTGATACTTCCGGAGCATAGAGACGTGGAACACCGGATAAACCCTTGCCAGGCTGGGAGGCAGGGCTAGCTCATAAGCAACCTCCCCAACACGTCACAACACCTCAAAAGGGCCAATAAATCTCGAACTCAGCTTGCCCTTCTTCCCGAGCCTCATGACGCCCTTCATAGGCGATACCCAAAGAAAAACTCGATCACCAGCCATAAATGCCACATCACGAACCTTCCGGTCCACATCCCACGGAAGACCTACACCGCCTACCATGAAAAGCCTCATACAGTGCCATCTGAATGCTGGACTGGTAGCTGTTTTTATAAGAAAACTCTGCAAGGGGCAAGTATCGATCCTATGACCCTCCAAAATCTATCACACATGCATGGAGCATATCCTCGAGAATCTGAATCGTGCGCTTGGACTGCCCGTCCGTCTGAGAGTGAAAAGTTGTACTCAACTCTACCCTGGTGCCTAACTCCTGCTGAACGGCTCTCCAGAACCGTGAAGTGAACTGTGTACCTCTGTCTGAAATGATAGATACTGGAATACCGTGGAGGCGAACAATCTCGTGGATATAAATCTCAGACAACCTCTCAGATGAATATATAGTCAACACTGGAATGAAATGGGCTGATTTGGTCAGCCGATCCACAATCACCCAAATATCATCATGCTTCCTCAAAGTCCGAGGAAGTCTGACCACAAAGTTTATGGTGATCCGCTCCCACTTCCACTCTAGAAGCTCAATCTGCTGAAGTAGCCCTCCCGGTCTCTGATGCTCGCATTTGACTTGCTGACAGTTGAGATACTTGGCTACAAACTCCACTATATCCTTATTCATCCTTCGCCACTAATAGTGCTATCTCAGATCCTGGTACATCTTCGCGGTACCCGGATGGATGGAATACCGCGAACTATGGGCCTCCTCAAGAATCAACTCCCGAAGCCCATCCACATTAGGCACACAGATCCGACCCTGCATCCTCATCACACCATCATCTCCTATAGTCACATCCCTGGCATCACCCCGCCAAACACTATCCTGAAGAAAAACCAAAAGGTGAAAATCATCATACTGGCGCTCTCTGATACGGTCATAAAGGGAAGATCGAGCAACCACACAAGCTAATACCCGAAAAGGCTCAGATTGGTTCCATCTCACGAACTGACTGGCTAAGGACTGGACATCTAAGGCTAGAGGCCTCTCAGCTGCATGAAGGTATGCCAAACTCCCCAAACTCTCCGCCCGGTGACTCAAGGCGTCGGCTACCACATTGGCCTTCCCCGGGTGGTATAATATAGTGATGTCATAGTCCTTTAGTAACTCCAACCACCTACGTTGGAGCAAATTTAGATCCTTCTGCCTGAATATGTGCTGCAAACTCCAATGATCCTTGAATATCTCATAGGGAACACCATATAAATAATGACACCATATCTTCAGGGCGTGAACAATCGCTGCCAACTCGAGATCATGAACAAGGTAGTTTTTCTCATGCGCCTTCAACTGCTTGGACGCGTAGGAAATCACCCTACCATCCTGCATCAACACCGCTCCCAGGCCAATCCTCAAAGCATCACAATAGACTGTATAGGACCCAGAATCGGTAGGCAATACCAACACAGGAGCTGTAGTCAGGGCTGTCTTGAGCTTCTAAAAGCTCTCATCACACTCCTCAGTCCATATAAAAGATGCACCCTTCTGGGTCAGTCTGTTCATAGGTGCTGAAATGGATGAAAATCCCTCCACAAAACGGCGATAATACCCAGTCAAACCGAGGAAACTGCGGATCTCAGTAGCTGAGGATGGTCTGGGCCAACTCTGTACCGCCTCCACCTTCTTCGGATCTACCTTGATCCCATCCGAAGACACCACATGGCCTAGGAATGCCACAGAATAAAGCCAAAATTCACACTTAGAAAACTTGGCATACAACTTCTTCTGCCTCAATGTCTGAAGCACGGTTCTCAAGTGCTGCTCATGGTCCTCCTGGGACCGAGAATATACCAGAATGTCATCAATGAACACAATGAAGAAAATATCAAGATAAGGCCGAAATATGTTGTGCATCAGGTGCATGAAGGCTGTTGGGGAATTGGTCAGCCCAAATGACATAACACGGAACTCATAGTGGCCGTATCAGGTCATGAAGGCAGTCTTCCAGATATCCGGATCCCGTATCTTCAACTGATGACAACCCGAACGCAGATCAATTTTGGAGAAAACCCTAGCACCCTGTAACTGGTCAAATAGATCATCAATGCGAGGCAATGGGTACATGTTCTTCACTGTCACCTTATTCAGCTACCGGTAGTCAATACACATACGCATCGAGCCATCCTTTTTCTTAAAAAATAACACCGGAGCGCCCCAAGGTGATACACTAGGCCTGATGAATCCCTTTTCAAGCAACTCCTGCAACTGCTCCTTCAACTCCTTCAACTCAGAAGGAGCCATGTGATAGGGAGGAACGGAAATGGGCTGAGTGCCCGGCAACAAGTCAATGCCGAAATCAATGTCTCTATCGGGCGGCATACCCGGAAGATCAGCTCGAAATACATCAGGATTGTCCCTGACAACTGGAACTGACTCAACTGTAGGGGTCTCAACACTAACATCTCTCACATAAGTCAAATATGCCTCACACCCCTTTTCAACCATCCACCGAGGCTTAAGAAAAGAAATGACTCGGCAGGGAGTATACTCTAAGGAACCTCTCCACTCTAACCTCGATAATCCTGGCATAGGTAGCGTCACGGTCTTGGCGTGACAATCAAGAATAGCATAGTAGGGAGACAGCCAGTCCATACCCAATATAACATCGAAATCTACCATACTGAGTAGTAATAAATCAGCTCTGGTCTCAAAACCACTGATAGCAATCAAACATGACCGATATACACGGTCCACAATAAGAGAATCTCCCACCGGAGTAGAAACATAAACACGGAACTCAAAGAATCCCGAGATATCCCCAGATGTGAAGCAAAATAAGAAGACACATATGAATATGTAGAGCCTGGGTCAAATAATACCGATGCATACCTATGACAAACGGGAACAATACATGTAATGATTGAATCTGAAGCAATGGACTCGGACCGGGCCGGAAGAGCATAGTACCTGGCCTGGCCTCCCCTCTAGGGCGACCTCGACCTCCCCGACCTCCACCTCGAGTTGCCTGAGGTGGTGGGGTAGCAGGTGGGGCTGGAAGGATAGCTGGGGGACCTGGTGGAAGACGTGGGGCCTGATAAGTCTGAGGTGGTGCACCCTGGTAAGTCTGAGGTGGTGCACCCTGATAAGTTTGAGGTGGTGCGCTCCTCCTCGCTCTGGGGCCTGATCATATGACGAGGGTCACCATACTCAAAGCAACCCCTCGGAGGACGTGGCGGCCGCTACTGACTCTGAACTGGCCTGCTGGGCTGGCAAGTGATAGCACCTCGAGCAGGAGGCACCTGAGATACTGGTGGTGCATAATAAGGCTTCTGAGGTCTAGGAGGATCTGGAATACCACTGGCTACTGGGAGAGCTGAATGAATGGGGAGACTCACAAAACCCCTACCATAGCGTGCTGCTGGTGCACGGACTCCTGAAAAATGACCAATCTCTCGAGACCTCTTGTCCTCTCTCTCCTCCCTGTCCCGGGTTAACATAGTCTCGATCCTCCGGGAAATACTCACGGCATGCTGGTAAGTAATATCGGTCTCCAGCTCTTTGGCCATGCTGGTCCGAATACTGGGGTGGAGTCCCTCAATAAAGCGTCGAACCCTCTCTCTGACAGTGAAAACCAAAGCTGGTGCATGGAGAGCCAAATTGTTGTAACGGACTGCATACTCTGACACAGTCATGGTACCCTGGCGTAGATGCTCAAACTCCGCACGCCAAGCATCCCTGAAGCTCTGAGGAACAAACTCAAGTAAGAACATCTCGGAGAATTGAGCCCAAGTAAGTGAAGCTGCCTCGTCCGGGCTACTAAGCTCAAAAGCACGCCACCACTAATAAGCTGCTCCCCTCAGCTGGAAAGCAGTGAAATAAACCCCACTCGTCTCCACAATACCCATAGTGCGGAGAATGCGATGACACCCCTCGAGAAAACCCAGGGCATCATCCAAAGCTAGTCCACTGAACTCAGGTGCGTGGTACTTCTCGTACCTCTCATGTCGGAGCTGCTCTGCCTCAGGAACAACTATCCTAGTCTCATGCTGAGCTGGAGCTGCTGGGGGCATAGGAATATACTCTGGAACCTGCCCAATATGAAACCTCTGCTCAGGAGTACGGGCTGCGGGAGTCTGTGTCCCTCCCCCGGCCTGGGATGTAGCTAGATCTATCAGGAGTATTCCTGCCTGACAAAGAGTACTGAAGGCACTCAAGAACTGGGCCAATGTCTCCTAGAGGTCTGGAGTAACAGTAGGGACCTCCTGTGACCCTCCAACTGTAGCTGCTGGGGGCTCCTCTGCCTCTGCTCTAGCCGGTACTCGGGCTGCACCGCATGCTCGTCCTCTGCCTCGGTCCCTGCCTCTGGTGGCTCTGACTGGGGGCTCGGGTGCCTGGTCATCAGTACGTCCGGTACATGTACGAACCATCTGCAAGCAAGAACGGAATAGAGTTTAAGAATTTGGTGACAGTAACTAGCACGATAAGGAATTCCAAATAATTTGATTGTTCTTAATAGTTACATAGCCTCTCGAAGATAGATACGGACGTCTACGCACCGATCTGCAAGACTCTAATAAACCGGCTTGTGACTTGTGACTCCTATGAACCTAGACACTCTGATACCAACTTGTCACGACCCAAATTACCCTCCGAACGGTCTCGTGATGGCACCTAGTCCCTACAACTAGGTAAGACTAAAACTTGCGGAAAATAAGGCAAAACAGTAATAGAAACAGTAAAGAAAAAGCAATACTATAAATACTTAGCCGCTCGGCATATACATTTGTTACTTTCTAAAAACCCGGAACATCACAAAGTCACAAACTCTGAACTACTGTAGCTCCATACAAAGAAATAAGGGAAATGTATCTATATAGATCTACTATATCTGTACTAGAGTAGGAAGGGGACTCGTGAGATCCTACGGACGTGGAAGAATTACCTCGCGGTCTCCTATGCAGCTGCTAAGATGCGACTAGCCACTGTACTGTGTGCTGGTACCTGGATCTACACATGGGGAAAACATGCGCAGGAAGGGCGTGAGTACTCCACATTCGGTACTCCATAAGTGCCAAGCCTAACTCTAGTCAAGTAGTGACGAGCTCAGGTTGAGGCTCTACTGAGTTTTTAAAACAAGTCAATTTAAATTTAAAATAGTGAAATATAGATAAGAAATGATAAACAAGATTAATGGAAACGGGAAGAATTTATAACAGACAGAGAGCCCTCGGCTCAGCACAACATATATCTTGACAGTAAATGTGCAATGCAGTACAAGGGGAAAGCTCCCGGATCTCAATCTGTAGTCCCAATTTAAATGTGCTATGTAGTACATGGGGAAAGCTCCCGGATCTCCGTCCGTAGTCCCAATTTAAATATGCATTTAAGTACAGGGGAAAGCTCCCGAATCTCGATCTGTAGTCCCAATTTAAATATAAAATGCAGTACAGGGGGAAAGCTCCCGGATCTCGATCTGTAGTCCCAATTTAAATATGCAAAGCAGAAGTATGTCAGATACGGCTTAATTGAACAGTCCAAGAAAAACAACAAGCAAGAATAGAGTAAGGCTAACTAAGCATGGTGCAACTAGTATCAAATATGAGGAAATCAAGTAAGGACAGGTAGGCATGCTTACTCTTAAGCTAACTACTCTGTTAAGACAGGAAACAGTAATATAGGAATGAAGATGAGTGATTTCGTGGAAGTAAAAATGGAATTTTAGCATCACTGACCCGTGTACGCACTCGTCACCTCATGTACACGGCGTCCATGTAACAAAATAAGTATAAAAATGCCTAAGGGGAAGTCCCCAACACAGAATTAGGCAAGCCACTTACCTTGACTGCGGTAATCAACTCAATACCACGCTCTTGTCACGAGTATCCGACTTTGGGTGGCCCAAATCTATTCAAATCGATTACATAATGTAAATATCACTTCAAGGGAACAAAATAGCCAATTATTTCTAAGCTAATACGCGAAATTAGAAAATTTGCCCAAAACGTCCCTCGGGCCCACGTATCGAAATCGGGTAAAATTTATATTTCCCGAACACCCATTAACTCACGAACCCACTCGAACAAGAATCAACAAAATCCGACGTCTAAATCTCCCTAAATCCTCAGATTTCTACTTGGGGAACTTTCATCCCAATTTCATGGTTTTTCATCCAATTTCATTAATTAGATTGAGGAAATTGATAGAGATTATTGATATACAAATGGATTAAGGTTAGAAAACATTACCTATGATTCTCCTCTTCAAATTCCACTGAAAATCGCCAAATCCCGAGCTCTCAATCGATTTTGGAGTTATGAATTTCAAACACTGGGATTTTGATATAACCAGCCCAGGTATTTCGCACCTGTGACACTGGGATCGCACCTGCGGAAACACAATCGCAGGTGCGGAAACTCATTAAAAGGCCTGGGGTCGTACCTACGGTGGCTGGGTCACAGGTGCGGCTCCGCACTGCGAATACTCTTCCGCGCCTGCGAGTCAGGCCAGCCAAAGCTACGTCCGCACTTGCGAGCATCCCTTCGCACCTGCAGAAATACCATCGCAGGTGCGAGACACCAGAACCAGAATGGTTCAACTGCTCATAAAGTCCAAAATTCACCCTTTGGGCATCCGAAACAACCCTGAGGCCCCCGGGACCTCAACCAAACCTACCGACTGACCCTAATAACTTGTTCAAACTTGGCCGAGCCTTAAAAACACATCTCATAACATCAAAATCATCAATTATGCATAGATTCAAGCCTAAGAACTTATGAAATTTCTAGAATTCACATTTGATGCCGAAACACGTCAAAACCCATCCGAATGACCTCAAATTTTGCACACAGATCACAATTGGCATTACGGACCTGCTATGGCTTTCGGAATTCCATTCCGAGTCCGATATCAAAATTTCACCTATCGGCCGAAATCGTCGAAATTCTAACTTTCGCCAATTCAAGCCTAAATCTACAACTGACCTCGAAAACACATTCCGAACATGCTCCTAACCCCGAAATCACCCAACAGAGCTAACGGAGTCGACGAAATTCCATTCCAGATCCGTCTTCATACAGCTCTAGCTACGGCCAGATTTTTAAAGCTAAATTCTATATTTATGGACTATGTGTCCAAAATCACCCCGAATTTTATCATTCAACGCTCCGACAAGTTCCAATAACATAAATAGACATGGGAGAAGCGGTTAATGGGGTATCGGGGCACTAATTCTCAAAACGACCGACCGGGTCGTTACAATACCAAATATCATTTCAAGTAAAAAAGGTTCACATTAAACACAACCTAGTGACTTCGGTTGGTACCAACAATTAATCGAAAGCATATGAATCGCCAAAAACTTCTCACAAATTTCATTTCAATTTAAGTGCTCAAACACCACTCTAATCAAAGTAGCAACCAAGTCATGACACTAAAGCTTCAAAATTTTTCTCATTATCTCAAACAATTTTTTTTTGCTCATTCCTCCCAATTGGATATTGGATTAAGTTCACAACTCAAAGTTTCATGTGCCCTCACACTTAAGAGTCCCGACTTATAAATTGCAATTTAAAAATAATGAGATATCAAATGGAAAGAATTAACTCTCTCTCTCTCTCGCTCACAAAGATATTCAAATGCACAAAAGTAGTGCCATATGCTTGCCCTTCATGTATTTGTCCACTAATGTAGACACACTTGATTCAAAAATCAAGTAGGACTTAAAGGGTTGTAATGTAGGTTTTTGGCTAAGGTAGTGCACAATTTGGATAAGAGTGACTCAAAACCTCCCTAAGCACTACAATTTGCAACAATTAAAGCACACTTCCTTCAAAAATATTTTCCATCCTTTCTTCACTTTTCATTCCACACCTAATCTTCCCTTCATTCACAACTCCTTATTTTTCCTTCCTTTTTTTTTTCTTCTTTCTTACTCATAATCAATTTTTTTCTTTTTTTTTTACCTTTCACCTTTTAAGAAACTTCCACATCACAACTTTTGCAATGTTCACCCCCAAACATAGGCTTTTAACCTATGTTTACATTCTCAATGTACTTAGGGAGGTAGGATGCCAAAAGAAAGATCAATGAAGAACGAAGAGTTAAAGCTTGTAACATGGTTACCAAGAAAATTTTTTAAAGGCTTAAAAGGGGTTGACTAGGGAAAATATGCAAGGGTAGGAAATTTAAGGCACAATAACGGTCCAAGAAAAGTCTAACATTATTTTTCAAACCAAGTTAGTCTAAGATTTCTCCTTAAAGCACATTTCGGGCAAGTTCTAGACTACAAATAATGTAAAATAATTCATGATAAATCTCACCGCACATGGCACATGCAATCTCGAGTGACATATAAATCCAAAATCCAATTAAAATCAATGAACCCAAAGAAAATCACATATAGCCTAAAAAGACTATTTAATGAATCAAAGAGGCAAAAATAGAACCTAAAAGACACAACAAGGATCATTACTTCAATCATTTTTCATTTTAAAGATCAAGACTTGATATGCCAAAGTTTAAATCATTTTGGTACCAAACAAGCCACATGTTGGTTTATGGACAAAAGATCACACCCAATAACCAATTTATTCACTACTAGCTACTAAACTAACTAAAAAAAATATTTACCTAAAAAAGATTTAAACAAGAGGAATCCCTTAAGAAAGTTGTCACGCCATCCATGATAGGGAAAATTCACCCGGTTCGACACAAATTATTTCCTTGGAAAAGAACCATGGTATAAAGAAAAACCAAGGATTTTCATTACTACTACTATGAAAATAAAAACTAATAAGAAAATTCTAATGCTAAGATGCTAGAATTAAACTACAAAATATTACTAATAAACTACAAATGTCAACCAATCTACACAAGTTCACAAAAAATAAGTTTGGTCATGCTCCACATACATCCATCATATATAAAAGAGTCACCCCAACCTAAAGTGTTGCATTGTCCTCAATGCAACTAAACAAAACAAGATAAAATAAAATAGGTGCTCCCTAAATTGCATCACTCCAAGCTGGAGGTACTGGAAACTGAGAGCTCCAAGTCATCCTCGTCGCCGTCATCTGATCCACAAAACTTCCTCAAGGTGATCATCATCTTTGTCAAGAACTTGCTTTTCTTCTTTTCATTTTCTCTTTGCTTCTGTTGCCTCTACTCAATCTTACCCAATTTAGCTTTAATGGCCTGCTTCTCCTTAGCAAGATCTGACAAAGTTTGGACCTTTCCTTGGCCAGCTGGACCTGCAGATGTGCTCTCTCTAGACGGTCCAGAAGGGAGACCAGCTACAAGCTGGCGGACCTGTATATCCAAACCATAAGCCTGACGAGAGATATACCTGAGTGAGAGAGGTCCCTGCTCAAGTGGTACAATAGCAGTACAAGCCCCTGTGGCATCTGCGGGAGAATCGAGCATCTCAGTGATGGTGTCAGGAAACTGGCCAAATGAGGGAGATGCTACATCAATCTTTCTTTTCTTCTGTGCATTCCCTGCTCCCTTTCTCAGCAATGGATGAATGAGCTTCTCTGGGTTCTTTTCCTTCTCTGTAGGCCTCTTCTCCACCCCTGCCTCATAGCATAAATGGGTGATCAGGTATGGGAAGAACAAACTCCTTGTCCTCTCGGCAGCAACCTACTCTATCTCATTAATAATAAGTTGTCCCATATTCACTGGCATGCCCTCTATGATCATGCAAATCACCCTTGCCTTCTCAACTGTAACCTCTGTTTCATTATGTGAAGGCATGATTCGAGCACAAATAATGGAGATCCAAGTCTTGGCCTCGGTAGTGAACTCAAAAGACTCGATCCTTCAGTGATTTCTTATCCAGTTCGACATCTTTCCACCGTGCAAATGGTCTACAAACCACTGTGTGCCCAAGTCTTTAGCTCTATCCCTATACACCTGATTGTTAGCATTGGGAAGATTGTAATATGCATTTATCAGTTCTGGATCAAAGCAAACTTGTTTGCCTCTGACAGTAACAACCAAATAATTCTTGAAGTCCGTCTCCACAACATTTGCATAAAACTCTCTTATCACTTCATGATTGGTTGGTCTTGGCTCTTCTGCGAAGCAAATCCATCCACTCGATACTAATCTTCCATGGAACTCGGTCCATCGACCTTCAAGGTCGGTCAAGAGAATGCCTCTTTCCTTAATCATACTTGTACACAGTTGTTTAACGTAGCGGTAGGAACATCTTAATGATGAGAATATGTCCCGATCAAAGTAATCCTCTTCGACAACTTGTTCGACATGTTCTCGAACATTTTCATTTGATGTCGAATCCATTTTAGAGCTCAAAGTACCTACAAAAGGATTAAATATATTAAATACATGTATGGACACTTTAAGTATTGTATTAGGAGGTATTTAGGACAAATAAAGAGATCAAAAGGCCTTAGGATCAGAATTGGTGAAGCTACTTTTTTGCTGTCTGGGCTTCAATGAATCGCGATCGCGGAACTGGGCACGTGATCGCAAAGAACAATAGGGTTTCCAGCTGTAGTAAAGCTACATGGTCGCAGAAGGATATTCACGATCGCGATGTGCAATTATGGTCCTCAGCAGAATTAGACCTACGCAATCGCAGAATGGGGCATCGCGATAGCGAAGGTATTCTTCCTCGCTCAGTAACAGTTCATTTGGGCATTCCATCAAATAGGTCGTGTGCCCCAATTTTGTGTTCAGTTTTTCAGTTAGTTAAGCACACGTCTCACCCAAAATCTGTCAACAATACAACCCTCACACTAAACCAACCACACCCAGCAAGCAAGACATGTAAAGCACACAAGGTTTCTATTTTAAAAATTTTTACTCAAGAGTTTCTGCCATTTTATCAGTTCACACTAAGCAGAGGCGCAAAAGAAACAACAAAAAACAAAAAAAATTCCAGGAGATAGGAGAGAAATCCACATACCTTGAGAGTGATGAGTGAAATTTTTGCAATGTAATTGAAAAATGGAGAATTGGAGACCATTTCAGGGGTTAGAGGAGTAGGAATAGTCGTTACTCTATTTTGAGGAAAAGTGGGTGTTCTTTGCTATTTCCAGTGTTTTAAGGTTTAGAACTTACCTGTTAAACGCGATCGCGTGAACAAACCTGCGATCGCAAAGAACTAATTTACCAAAAAGACGCGGCCGCGTTCTGTTCCCTGCGATTGCATAGAGATAGAAAAATTTTGCTTTTCGCAAATGCATGGCATTTTATACGATTGTAGAGTGAAATAGTTTTCATAAGCTACTACTTTTGGTTTCCCGGTCACCCCGACCTGCTCAAATCAACTTCAAAAATTGTGAACTTTGCAGAGTAGTCAAAAATAATATACTAAGCTATTCTAAAAAAATAAATTTCAAAAACGACTAAAATTTTTGAAAAACCGATGGGTTGCCTCCCACCAAGCGCCGCATTTAATATCGTGGCATGACGCGGATCAACTTTACCACTTTTTTCGCCACTTGGATGATATGAATTTGTCGCCTAACTTGGAATCAAGCTTGTGACCACAAGCAATGGGGGTGGTAAGTAGATGATCAAGCCAAGCATTAATTTCTTCATTTTGCACTTCTTGGCTTTCATGTGAGGAATGTCATCTTGCTTCCATGTACCTTCAAACTGTAAAATGTATGGCCTTTGTCTTTCCTCCTCGCAACCTCTCATTTACTCGTGTAGTTCAATTCCCATATCACCACACAATTCCAATATTGAAAAATGCTTGGAATGTGACCTCAAGCCTCCATATTGCAATTCTTCCCGGATTTTGACATCCTTCCCCCCTCCCCCTGGACTAGAGTCAATCTTAACCGTATTTTCAATTACACCGGTTGGCTCTAACTCCATATTTTTCTTGGCACCACTAACAAGCATGGAGTCGGTTGGTGGATGTTAAATTCTTGATTCCTCAAAATAAATCTCACTTTCTTCCTTGATGTTGGACTCTTCTTGATCTCTTTCCACACTCTCAAGTTGGTGGACATAGTGAGCCTTAACCAATATTTTCATTTGCTTTTCCAAGGTGCGGATATCATCATCATTTTGAGTTAGTTCTTGTTTTAAGTCCTCGAGTGTTAAGTTATGCTTCTCCTCATTTTCAAGAATGGCCTCCAACATGAGCATCATCCTCTCATTTTGAGCATTTGAGAGTTCTTCTTGATTTTGATCAAGTGCCAAAGAAGGATTTTCAGCTTCAACATCTAAGGAAGATTCTTGACTATCATTCACTTCTGAGGCTTATTGGAACTCTAAAGCTTCAAGCATTTCTTCCATTTGTGAGTTCAACCTTTCAAGCGCCAAATCATTTTGGAGGCTATTTTCCAAAAGCTCCTCCAAGGCATTTTGATATTTGTTTCCTCCTTCAAGTAGGCATTCTAACATGAGCTTAAACTCTCCATTTTGACAACACTCAATTTCTTCCACTTCCATATCGCTATAATTTTCATCACAAAAAGTAGAATCATCATATAGGGGGATTGGGTAAGGGAAGGTCAAATAGGCACAATTATCCCAATGACCATTTTGACAACCACACTTATCACAAATACTCCACTCATGGATTCGAGATTGTGCGCACAATCCGCCCCCGGGAGAATTTAAATAATTTTTCCACGAGTGTGGTCCTCCACAATAAGGACAAGGGTCATCAAAGTATGAACAACTACCACCCGACCAATTTTCACTATATGATGCCATTTCTTAAAACTAATAAATAAACAAGAAACAAACAAGAAGATAAAAAAAGAGAAGAAAAATAATTATACAAATATTCACAAGTTTTGACCAAAGCACTTACGCTTACTTCTCAAACAACCTAAATATACTCCAAATTGTTCCCCGGCAACGGCGCCAATTTTGATGACGTCCACTACTAAAAAGTAAATGGACACAGTCGCATGCAATATAATTTACCCAACTATGAGTCGGGGTCGAATCCCACAGAGAACAATATGTAAGCGATTAGGCGTGTAAGAGAATTATCACTTATTATCTAATCCAAACACTTAGAAATGTTTTGAGAAAATATTTATATCTAATTGAGAAAATGTAAATTAACCTAGAAAGCAAATAAAATGATCAATGGCTACAAGCATGGATGCACCGGGATTTACACTCAAGTAACGATCTAATGTATTTCACGATTTTACAAATATGAACGAGTTTATGTTAATTAGCCTCGGGTAACAATTCTATATTAGCTTCTTTCGAAGACTAACTGTCACGCCCCAAAACCGGCGCTCAGCAGAGCAAGCCCGACTGATCAAGCCTATTAGGTTTCATTCTACCCAAATCAATTTATGAATAACGAGGAGATGAACTCCATAAATCCTACTAAATGAGTATTGCATCGACAATTTTCATCTTTTTCTTTCATTAACAGTTCAACCATACTAACCAAATTATGACAATTAATAAATACAAAGGAAACATTCTGCCAAATAACAACATTTTTAGTTCAAATTTTCAATACCCGACACCACCCACAATCTGTCTACGGAGCCTCTAAAGATAGAAAAGACAAAGTGACTCTGCCGGCGACAAGGCCCCGGCTATACCTCAAAATGTAACAACATAAGAAAAAGAAGTATGACATATTCTATACATAACCCCGGAAAGGAATGGGGCTCACCGAGACGAGACTCCTGTGGGGAGAAGGAGAAGGCACCGCTACCTGTGATCAGTGCTACCAGTTGCAGAGCCACCTACATCCATTAAAAGATGTAGTGCCCCCGGCAAAAGGGACGTTACTGTCATTGAATAGTAGTAGTATGTATGAACAAACTCTACTCTAAGTAGAATAAACGGTAAACAAGTGGAAGTCAGTCATGAAAATCAAACAATGTTGCACAGAATTACAGAGAACAGAAGTAAAGGTCTCATAGTTTCTTATTCAAATTGCATTCACCCTTATTACTCCTTGTTGCGGCGTGCAACCCGATCCCACATGTCCACGCTTATTACTCCTTATTGCGGCGTGCAAACCGATCCCACAAGACAATCACATTTCACCCCTATTCCTCTTCAACATATCACTCTTATTCCTCTTGTTGCAGCGCACAACCCGATCCCACCGTACATAGTTTAAATCAATAACAACAAAGCAACAACTCAATTACAAGAATTTCTACCACCAAGAGTATGAGTACATGGCAATCGGAGAATCACGTGAAATCAAAGGGGCACAACAACCTTTACAAAAACAATGAGACATGTAAGGCATGTCATAACCATTTAATTTAGTTAATCAGTTCACATTTCTTTCCTATCATTTACTACATGATCTTTGGCACTTGACGCATTTTGCAATTCGAGTTTGTTTCCCTTTTCATTCATTCAGTAGCATTATCCTTCATAGTAACGAGAATCGACACATGATGATTTGTACACATAATAAAAGGAGCATGAAAATCATAATTCACATTTTTAAGTAGCATAGTGACATGGTAAACAACTAGAACAATTAGGGAACATAAATTTTCCAACTTAACACCTTGAGACAATCAATTCACGTAGGATCAAGCAAGGGACTCATACCAGATATTCGAACACCAACGAGTTGATTCTACGAAGATTAGAGTTAGCCATGCATCATCGACTGGGTATTATCCCTAATTCCTACAACGATTTCTGGAATCCTTTAGCCCTTTCAATCTATTTTAAAAAATAGAAAAATCAAATCTTAATTAGGAATTTGATCATAGACCTAGCTCATTTGAGCACTACACCTACCATTATGAATTTTCTAAGGTCCCATCCCCCATTTCTTTCTACTTTTTCTTTTACTTACCCTCACATAGTTTAGAATCACATGCGTCCAAGGTCCCCAACCTTATCCCCATGAACTAACCTACCAATGGCCCGTTTAAGCTATAACATGAAATTTAAAGCTGGTGCAGTAGAAACTTACCTCTTAGAGTGAAGAAATTGGTACCCTACTTGATTATTTCCAAGATTGAGTGATGGTTGAAGATCAATTTGATGGAAATGGGGACCTTATCTCTAGAAACCTCTCTTTTCTCACTCTAGAATACCAGGAAAGTGGGTTAAAATGGTGAGAAAGGTGTATTTTATTGGTCTAGGGTCGGGTTTAAAAATAAGAAAATGGGGTGCCCCGACATAGCCCGCAAAGTTGCCGCAGAAAGGATCTCAAGAGGGGAAAAGTTCTGGCCGGGTATGCGGCCATTATGCGGCCCGCATACCTGTTCTGCGGTCGCATAATACGCCGCAGAACCCCCTTTGCAAAACCCCAAGGCGAATATGCGATGGATTATGCGGCCCGTATACCATTTATGCGATCGCATTTCGGGCCGCATAATTGGCCTCAGATTTAGCTAGTTTTTCTAATCGTCCATTATGCAGTTCGTAGAGTGATTATGCGACCGAATAATGGGCCGCAGAAATGCAATCTTTCGTGAGCATTTTCTTCTAAGTTTGCAGGCTACTGTTCAATCCAATAAGTCCGAACCGCGTGGGGATCTAACTGGTCATCATTTTGGGTTAAGAGTTTTTCGGGTCCTTACACTAATAAGACTTCCTAATTGAATTATCCCTAAAATAATTAAGAGATTAAGCACACTTGGATATGGATACAAGTAATTCAATCCTATCCCTAGGTAGAATCTATAAAATGAGGGTTAAAGCCTCAAGTTCTTGTTAATTAATCTTTCCCAACCCCAAATTATCTTTTCCAAAATTAATTCGAGGTTAATGGGCGAGTCCTAGGATTAGCTAATCCCTTTGGAAACATTAAAGAACAAGAATAATTAAAGAAATAATAACTCACTTCATAATAAATAAAAATTGTTTAATACATAAGCACAACAAGATATTTCATCCACACTTTAAACAACACGAATATTCCCATAAACAAGATTCAAGTGTTGAAAAAAATACTACACACTTAAATATTCAATACAAAGCAAGGAAATGAAGAAATGAGCATAAATGAGTAGGAAATTCTCAACCAAAAGCTTCTAATCTTTAAGACCCAAGTGTGTGTGCAAGAACCCTAGCCTCCAAACTTGTCTTCTCTAGTCTAAGAACTGAAAAATAAGCCAAATATGTCCAAAAGATCTGCTAGGTCGTGTATTAAATGGCTTGGTCAAAACCTGAAATGCCAAAACTACCCAGATTTTGTGAATCGCAATCGCATAAATAGGCCTGCGGTCGCGTAGAGTAATGTTGCAAAGAATTGGGATCGCAAACCAGATCATGTGTTCGCGTAGAACACCTGAGAACCGCTGACCAGCTTCTTCTTTGCGTTCGTAGAATTAGCCCTACGTTCCCGATGCATAATTTCCTAGCCTTCTGCGATCGCATGTCGGAGTTCGCGAACGTGAAGAGCATATCCTGGCAGGAGTCATTCTTCTTCAATTTAGCACATTTTTACTTGGCTCTTCCGTATCTTCTCTAAATCACTTGATACATGAAATATGCCATTAAACCTCAATAAATGCCTTAGTTTCTCAGCAAAATCATACAAAATCTTAAGTATCAAGAGGAGATAAGTTGGTAAAATACAAAATTATCAAACCCCTAAACTTAAACTATTGCTTGTCCTCAAGCAATTCATAAACTAAGAGCATCCTTCAATAAAATAATCAATCAAGCTCAGTGGCATACCAAACATCATTTCAAGTAAAAAAGGTTCACATTAAACACAACCTAGTGACTCCGGTTGGTACCAACAATTAATCCAAAGCATATGAATCGCCAACAACTTCTCACAAATTTTATTTCAATTCAAGTGCTCAAATACCACTTTAATTAAAGTAGAAACTAAGTCATGACACTAAAGCTTCAAAATTTTCCTCATTATCACATACAATTTTCTTTTGTTCATTCCTCCCAATTGGAGATTAGATTAAGTTCACAAGTCAAAATTTCATGTGCCCTCATTCTTAAGAGAGATTCGCGACTTATAAATTGCAATTTAAATACAAATGGGATATCAAATGGAAGAACTAACTCTCTCTCTCTCTCTCACACACACACACACACACACAAATATATTCAAATGCTTAAGGAGTTTCGTCGCCCTCTCTCCTTTTACTCTTTTTTTGTTAAGCATTGAGGACAATGCTTACTTTATTCGGTGGGGGTGGACTTTATTTGATGATACATTTGTCACATTTGGATACATTTGGATTGTAATAATTGGATGATTCTATTTATTTTTATTTTTAACTATCTTTAGTTAGTCATTGCTTTCATTAGATCTTTATTTGTTTAATTTGATTTTTGTAATGTTAATAGCTTTTATGCTTTCGTAGTAGTGTGGATAATAAGCCTTTGGGTTTTTTAATGCCACGGTTCTTTCCAAAGGTGATCTTTTGTGTGAACCTGGTAACTCTTCTCGAGGATGGATGGTGTGATAACTTTCTTAAGGGAATGAATTCGTTTTTGTGTTTAGGTAATAATAGCAATAGTAGTAATGAATAAAATCCCTAATCAAGTCATTCTATAAAAAGAGTTATTCATGCTTCATTTGACACCAACACACTTAACTGGGTTCTTATGGTTTGAAACAAGGTTTTTGAAAGAAAATACCACTAGTTAGTGGTTTTGAGATTCTTCAGTTGACTTTGATAATCATTGAGTGGTTGATGGGACAATAATTATCTTTATTGTGTTCGTTGTAGACTTTAGACTCTATCCTCTTTTATGGTCTAGTCGCATGAGAGGTGATGTGATTTTTATGGCTAGTCCAAGTATTTTTGTAAATGGTCTAGAACTTTCTTCGAATGTGTTTCAAGGCGAAATTCTAGGTTTTCTTGGTTTGGAAGATGATTGTAGGCTTTCCTTGGTCTGTTTGAGCTTTCTATTTCCATCTAACACTTGTTATCCCTAGTTAACCCTGTTGAGCCTTTAGCCTTTCTCTATTGGTAACCATGCTACAAGTCTTCACCCCTTTTGTTTGTAATCCTCTCTTGGCACCCGTACCTTCCTTAACACTCTTATGAAAGAATGAATTCAAGGACAAAGTCTCCGGTATACTATGATCCAGATCCAGGAAGGGCCAGACATTAATCGACAAGAGTCACTTTCCTCATAGGAGACCCTCAAAACTCACTATCGAATTGTAACCGAAGTAGATCAAGAGAAGGGACGCTTAAGGCATAGGTTTAGGGGGAGAGTTGAGGAATCTAAAAGAGGTATGGAGGAACCAAAAATAGAGAATAAGTTATCTCTATGAAAAAGAGAAGGCAAGAAAATAAAAGAACAAAAAGAAAATGCAAAAAAAAAAGGAAGGTCGATGAAATAAAAAAGAGACAACTATCTCTAGTATGAGCATCAAGGGAGAAAAAGAATGATGTGAAACAAAGAAGAGTGATGTCAAGTCTCTCTAGTCCCCAAGAAATGGAAATGAATCTATGAGTTGGTAAATGTGATCCAATAAATAAAAATGTAGAGTGCTTAAGGAAGGGTATAACCACTTATCTCTTATGGTATCCAACCCTAATCCATAAGCTTTCATTACAACCGAAAGAAGTCCTACTTGATTTTGAACCGAGTAAGCTTACATTAGTGGTGATCCACATGAGGGGCAAGCCTATGGTACTTGAAGCTTTGCTTGTGACATTCCTTTGTGAGAGAAGAGTGAACCTTGCATTGAGATAGACATTGAGTGCTAATTCTTAAAGTGGGCATGAAAAATGGAAGGTAGAGGAGGAAGAGTTTGGAGTCCACCATGCTCTACATGATAGAACAAGAGTCCTTGATAAGTGAAGACAATTCTTGAAGCTCAAGTGTCACATTAGAGTTATAAATGAATAATATGTCACTTGTTACCTTGTTGAAAATGCATGATTATTATGGGTAAATGTTGGTCCCAACTGAGTATGAATGGCTTACAATTGACTCTTTGAAATGACCTTTCACATTGAGGAGGTAGGAACTAATTTTTTTGCTTGAGGACAAGCAAAGATTTAAGTTTGGGGGAATTGATAAGTGTGGATTTTAACCACTTATTAGTACCTTCTTCATTTAGTTTTAGTCTGAAAGTGTTGATTCATGTTCTCAAGACTAATGAAATTGTGCAATTGCAGGCATATTGAAGAATTGGACCTTAACAAAGAATTCTAACTCAAAAGGAGTGTTCTAGACCATAAAGGCAAGAAGGAGTGCAGCAGGCCAAAGTGCGGCCCACGGAAGAAAGTGTGGTCCGCAAAAAATACATATCTGGCTGCATAACTGATACCTGAGCCTCAGAGGATATCTAACAAGTGCGGTCCACACATCAAATTGTGCAGCCGCGAAACCTAG
The DNA here is from genome assembly GCA_005239505.1 of Nicotiana paniculata. Classification (NCBI taxonomy): domain Eukaryota; kingdom Viridiplantae; phylum Streptophyta; class Magnoliopsida; order Solanales; family Solanaceae; genus Nicotiana; species Nicotiana paniculata. The sequence continues at coordinate 86,597 of ML323058.1, read as the reverse complement.
TCGCAATGACAAGAATTCAAAAGTTCAGAGAAGGTGCAAAATGACCAAGTATGAAGCACCTTGCCAAAAGTGCAGCTGTAGAAGGAATTGTGCGACTGCAGAAGCTAAAGTGCAGCCGAAGATGGAATTGTGCGGCTGAAAAATCTCTCCAATTGAAGAAGACAAGTAAAGTGCAGACTGCACATGGAATTGTGCGGCCGCAAAACCTCCCGAATGGCATTTTTGTCAGCGAATTTCATTGCGCTATAAATAGACGGGAAACCTTTTTTTAGGGAAATTTTTGTTATGTTTTGAGCAGTAGCGGTTATATTTTTTGTTTTAGGAAAATAGTGACTATTTTCGGTGAAGAATCATTAGTTTTATCAACTTATTCTTAGTTTATGTCTTTAATTATTTCTTTTTCTATGTTTTCTTCACTCTCAAGCATGAGTAGCTAGATTCAACCTTAGTGTATAAACCTTATGGGCAATTAATTTAGTTCTTGTTTATGTTGGGTGTTTATTATTTAGCCTTGTCTGTGCATTATTTCTAGAATTAATAATTGCAAACACTAATTCATGACTATTTGACTTGGGTTTTACTTGAAAAAGAGGGACTTAGTCTTGGAAAATATGGCTATAAAGAAATTAGGCTAGTAAGGTTTTGGCTAGTCTAATGAAAGGGTTTGAACTAGATATAGGGAAAATCTAACTTGAGCAGATATCAATCGTTTGAATTGATACCCATTTGGACTTGAGAAAGACAATTTGGGCATAATCACTCTATAACTGAGAGGTATTAAGTGGGTAATTTAGAGTTGAGAGTTATAATACACCCCGGTCACTAAAACAAGCATTAACATAATTTACCCATTAGGTTAGCACCTATGCAAATGTTACATCCCTGGGCTTTTTCCCATTTGATAAAAACATCAATAACAATTGCTCGCTTTCTAGTTTCTTCTAATTAGTTTAAGGTTTTAGTGTTAATTTTAGACTTAGAAAACAAAAATTATGTGTTGGAAGTGCAATTGATCTATTTCACGTACTCTCATCAAGTGTTTACTCTAACAGCCTTTATAAACTCCCTATGGAAATCAACCTTGACTCTTGTTGGGTATTATTCTTCCAACTACCGTTTTCACTCACTATTGCGTGAGGATTGGACGTGGATCAAATTTTGGAACCGTTACCGGGGAGTTTTAACGTTTTTATATATTTGAGTGTGTTCTTGAAATATCTTCTATCCCTTTTGTGTTACTAACTTGTTGAAGAAATTGTAGGTAAAAAATGGCGAACAATGAACTTGGAAATATGCCATTAGGGGAGTTGGACGGCAAGGAGAAACAACTCGATGATGTACCTCAATTGCCACAATAGAATCATCGTGGCCGGGGTCAACAAGACAACGTGCCCCCACTACCCCACCTCTACTACCACAACCACAAGCAGTACAACACAAAATTTTTCCCACTGAAGGTTATGTTAATGCAATAGTACCCCCTCGTATTAGGGCGGGAAAAATTCAAATTACCAATGTGATGTTCACTTTTCTAGAGAAACAAGGCTTTTTCACCAGTACGCCAAGTCAAAATGCCTAGAAAAATTTGAAGGGTTTTGGGGATACGTGTTGGGGAGCAAGAAAACTAATGTTTCTGAGGATGCTTTGAGGCTAAATATTTTTCACTTCTCTCTATGGGGTAAAGAGTTAAATTGGTTGGAACACTTGCCTAATCATTCAATACATATGTGGGATGAATTGACAGCAAAGTTTATTGCTAAGTTCTTCTCACCCGGGTACATGGCTACTCTTAGGGATGAAATATTGGCTTTCAAGCAAGACTCCAATGAACCTTTGCATGAGATTTGCGAGAGGCATCAAACATTTGTTAAATGACCGACAACATGATCTAACAAAATTTCTACCGTGGTATTAATACTAAAAACCAATGTGTGGTCAATCAATTGGCCGGTGGAAACTTTATGACTATACCTTATGCGGAGGCATGTGAGATTCTTGATGAGATGGCGGAAATGTCATTGGCTTGGTAATCCCTAACTAATGTTCCACAAGGTGATCCCAACATGATTCACCTCCACAAAAAGTGGCAAGACCATGGGCAAGCCATTGCAGAATTGACAACAACAATGACTCAACTAGCAAAAGCCTAACTTAATCATGTGCAAGATCTTAAAAAAGTTCATGCTATGGAGGGAGTAAATGTGTTGGTGAACAAGAAGAGGACCAAGGGTCCAAAAATGCAAACTCGAGTGGAGAATTATGTGCAAGATGATGGTGCTTTTGATCAAGATGATTCTTATCATGAGCAAGAAGAGGAGGTTCAATATGTGAACAATTTTCAAGGGCAAAGGAACAACTTCCAAGACTCCCCAATCAATAACAATGGCGACCACAACATAACCGAGGAAATTGGAGTTCTAACAATCAAGAAAATTGGAATAACAACAATAATAAAGGAAATTGGTATGGAAATAACCAAGGAAATTGGGGAGGCAACAATCAAGGTGGTTGGGGAAACAATCAAGGAAACCGGGGGTCGGGTTTTCAAATACCCCCAATGTCTTAACAACCAAGCAACCCACCTCCTTATCCTTCCGATGGTTCGAGTTCTCAAACAATAAGATGGATCTTATCAAGAATATTTTTTATGATGGAAAAGAATGTAGATTCGGATGCCCAACTTGCCTCACACAACACATCAATCCGTGATTTGAATTTCAAATGGTGAAAATCTCTCAATCTCTTAATTCTCGTCCTAAGGGTGCACTACCAAGTGACACGGTGGTGAACCCAAAGGGTGAAATAATACAGGGTATGCTATGGCAATTAACATAAGAAGTGGAAGAGGTGGGAATGCACCCACCTCAAGTGAAAGGAGACTTGTGGATGATGACCAAATGATACAAGAAGAAGAAATCCCAAACAATGTTGTTCAAGCGAACGATGAGGTTCATATTGACATTGGCGATAGTGTTGAAGAAACTCAAGAGGAGGTGAACCCGTCTAGGGAGCTGATCATTGACATACCGGATCCGATAGTACAAAAGGCTTAGACACCATTTCCTAAACCTCCCTCTCCATATCCTCAAAGACTTTCCAAGAAAAATGGTTAGAATCAATTCAAGAAGTTCATTCAAATGATAAAGAGTCTCTCAATTATTGTGCCATTGGTAGAAGCTTTGGAAGAAATGCCCAATTATTCAAAGTTTACGAAAATCTTGTGACCAAGAAGCGGTCAATGAATTTTGAAACTATCAAGGTCACTCATCAAGTGAGTTCAATTGTCCATTCCATGGCTCCTAAGTTGGAAGATCCCGGTGCTTTCACAATTTCTTGTACAATTGGTAGTGCCGAGTTTGCTAAAGCTCTTGTGATCTTGGGGCGAGTGTCAATTTGATACCCTATTCGATTTTCAAAACTTTGGGAATTGGAAAACCAAGACCCACATCTATGAGGTTGCAAATGGTCGTTCGTACCATGAAGAGGAGTTGGGAGTTATTGAGGATGTTTTTGTCCGGGTTGATAAGTTCATTCTTCCGGCGAACTTTGTTATTCTAGATTGTGAAGTTGATTATGGAGTGCCTATCATTCTTGGGAGAGCTTTCCTTTATACGAGTAAGGGTCTCTGTGATGTGGAAGCCGGAGAAATCACTTTCCAGGTTGGTGATGTACAAGTGGTATTCCATGTGTGAAAGTCTATGTGGCAACCAAATAGCAATGATGTGTGTTCTTTTGTGGATTTGGTGACCGATGTTATTGTTGATGATACAAGTACTATAATCAATGTTTTGGTGATATGTGGGAAGCCATTTTGCTCAACTTTGATGATGGCGAGATGGATGGTTTCATGGAGTGTGTGAATTCTTTGCAAGGAATGGGTTCGTACAACTATGCACCCCGAAAATTATCTTTGGATCTTGAAAATAGGAAGACTCCTCCTACAAAGCCTTCTATTGAAGATCACCTACTTTGGTGTTGAAGCCAATTCCTCCACACTTCGATATGAATTTCTTAGCCCTTGTTCTACTTTACCAATTATTCTTTCCTCTTTTTTGATTAACGTGCAAGTTGATTCCACGTTGGCTGTGTTGCAAAAGATGAAGAAGGCTATTGGGTGGACATTGGTGGATATTCGGGGTATAAGCCCCAAATTTTTCATGCATAAGATCAAGTTGGAGGATGGTGCTAAACCATCCATTGAACATCAAAGAAACTCAATGGGGCTATGCAAGAAGTGGTCAAGAAGGAGACTATCAAGTGGTTAGATGTCGGGGTTGTCTACTCCAACTCCGATAGTTCTGGACCTCTCCGGTTCAATGTGTCCCAAAGAAGGGGGAGTCGCAATTGTGACATCAGATACCCCACTGTCACCTTTGCAATTGCGACTTTAGTGCTCGCAATTGCGACGTTAGTGCTCGCAATTGCGACATTAGTGCTCGCAATTGTGATACCTGAGTACCAGTAGCACCAGCAATCCAATTTCAGTCCAAACATTTCCAAAACATGTATGAACTCATCTGAGCCCTCGAGGCTTCAAACCAAACCTCTACACAAGTCTAAAAGCATCATACGAACTCGCCCGCGCGATCAAAACAAAAAAAACTAAAACTACGAATATAACACTAAAACACATGAATTTCAAAGTAAAGTTCAATAATTTCTAAAGTTACAACTAAACATTCGAATCCTATCAAATCAACTTCAAATGACACCAAATTTGCAAGCAAGATCTAAATACCATAATGGACCTATTCCAAGTCCCAAAAATTAAATTCGGAGCTCGATAGATAAAAGTCAACCTACAGTCAAACTTTTCAACTTCAAATTGCCAAGTTTTGGCAAATCAACACAAATCAACTTACGGACTTCCGAAATCTATTCCGGGCATACACCCAAGTCTTAATCACAATACGAAGCTACCGGAGTCATCAAAACATAATTCTAGGGTCGTTTTCATTAAAGTCAAAGTTTGGTCAACATTTTGTACTATAAACCTCTAAGTCAAGAATCAAGAGTCCAAATGAACCTGAAAAATTCCCGGAATGAAACTAACTGACCTCGCAAATCATAAAATCATAAACACATATGTGTGAAGCATTAAAAGGGGAAACGAAGCACAATTACACAAAACGATCGATCAGGTCGTTACATTCTCCCCCTCTTAAAAAAAATGTGCGTCCTAGAACGTGCATAAGGACATACCTGGAATGCTGAATAGACGAGGATAATGTCTCTACATGTCGTGTTCGATCTCCCAGGTTGCCTCCTCGACCGGATGACCCCTCCATTGAACCTTCACTGAAACAATGTTCTTTGATCTCAACTTCCAGAGTTGTCTGTCCAAGATAGCCACAGGCTCCTCAATATAAGTTAAATCCTCGTCCAATTGGACTGTGCTGAAGTCTAAACATAATACGCATGACCATAGTACTTCCAGAGCATAAATATATGGAACACAAGATGAACTACAGAAAAACTAGGGGGTAATGCAAGCTTGTAGGACACCTCACCAATCCTCTCAAGGATCTCAAAAGGTATGATGTACCTAGGGCTCAACTTGTGCTTTAAGGGTGAAACTCGGAGCAAGACTCGCTCTCCAACCATGAAAGTAACATCACAAACCTTCTGATCCGCATAACTCTTCTGTCTAGATTGGGCTGTACGAAGCCGATCCTGGATCATCTTGACCTTCTCCAAGGTATTCGAACCAAATCTGTGCCTAATAACTTATCCTCTCCCGGCTCAAACCACCCAATTGGAGAACGACATCGTCTCCTATATAGGGCTTCATAAGGAGACATCTGAATACTCGATCGGTAGCTCTTGTTGTAGGCAGACTGCGTAAGTGGCAAGAGCATCCCAAGAACCCCTGAAATCCATAACGCATGAGCTATCCAACTCAACTCAACCTATGTGCTTAGATCACACTGTACAGCTATCCAAAAATGTGATGTGAACTGTGTACCCCAGTCAAAGATGATGGATATTGGAACACCATGAAGTCAAAAATTCTCACGGATATAAACCTGAGCCCGGCAGCTTTAAAGAATAGGTAGTCACTATCGGAATGAAATGAGCCGACTTGGTCAACTTGTCCACAATCACCCATACCGCGTCAAATTTCTTCTAAGTCTATGGGAGCCCAACAACGAAGTCCATGGTGACACACTCTTATTTTCACTCGGGAATCTCAAGTCGCTGAAGCAAACTACCCGACTGTTGATGCTCATACTTCACTTGCTGACAATTTAGGCACTGAGCTACATACTCCACTATGTCTTTCTTCATCCCCCCTCCACTAATAGTGCTGCCTTAAGTCTTGATATGTCTTAGTGGCACCCTGATGAATTGAGTACTGCGAACTGTGGGCCTCTTGAAGAATCAACCCACATAAACCATCCACATTGGGCACACATAATCGACCCTACATCCGCAACACACCTTCATCTCCAATAATAACATCCTTGGCATCCCTATGCTGAACTGTGTTCTTAAGGACAAGCAAATGGGGGTCATCATACTAATGCTCTCGGATACGATCATATAGAGAAGACCGAGAAACCACACAAGCAAGAACTCGATTGGGCTCCAAAACATCTAATCTAACAAACTAGTGGCTAAGGCCTGAACATCCAATGCTAATGGCCTCTCAGCTGCCAGTAGGTATGCTAAGCTACCCAAACTCTCTGCCTTTAAAATCAAGGCATCGCCCACCACATTGCTCTTCCCGGGGTGATATAGAATGATGATATCATAATCCTTAAGCAAATCTAACCACCTCCGTTGTCACAAATTAAGATCTTTCTATTTGAACGAACGTTGTAAACTCCGGTGGTCAGTAAAGACCTCACAAAGGACACCGTACAAATAATGCCGCCAGATCTTCAATGCATGAACAATGGTTACCAATTCGTAGTCGTGGACAAGATAATTCTTCTCATGAGTCTTCAACTGCTGAGATGTGTAGGCAATCACCCTATTGTATTGCATCAACACCGTTCCAAGTCCAACTCGTGATGCATCTCAATACACTGTATAAGACCCCAAACCCGTAGGCAACACCAACACTGGGGCCGTAGTCAAAGCAATCTTGAGTTTTTGAAAGCTCGCCTCACACTCCTCGGACCATCTAAAAGGAGAATTGTTCTAGGTCAATCTTGTCATAGGTGCAACAATAGATGAGAAACCCTCTACGAAACGATGATAATACCGGCCAAAACAAGGAAACTCTAGATCTCAGTAGCTGAAGATGGTCTAGGCCAATTCTGCACTACTTCAATCTTCTTTGGATCTACCTTGATCCCCCCACTTGACACCATATGACCAAAAAATGCCACTGAATCATGCCAGAATTCATACTTTGAGAATTTTGCTTACAACCACTTCTCCCTCAAGGTCTGAAGCACGATCCTTAGGTGCTGCTCACGATCTTCCCGACTGGGGAGTACACCAAGATGTCTTTGGTAAACACAATGACTATTGAATCTAGATAAGGCTGGAATACACTATTAATTAGGTGCATAAATGTTGTTGGGGCGTTGGTCAGCCTAAATGACATCACAAGGAACTCGTAGTTACCATACCGAGTCCTGAAGGCAGTCTTCTAAATATTCGGATCCCGAATCTTTAGCTGATGATAACTTGACAGCAAGTCAATCTTTGAGAACATTCTGGCACCCTGTAGCTGATAAAATAAGTCATCAATGCGTGGGAATAGATACATGTTCTGCATCATAACCTTGTTCAACTACTGATAATTAATACACATGCGCGTAGAACCATCCTACTTCTTCACAGACAAGACCGGAGCACCCCATGGAGACACACTGGGCCAAATGAAGCCCTTAGCAAGCAACTCCTAAAATTTCTCGTTTAATTCCTTCACCTCCACTGGGACTAAATGATATTGTGGAATAAAAATGGGTTTAGTGCACGACAACAAGTTGATACCAAAATCGATATCCCTATTGGGCGGCATGCCCGGAAGATCTGCTGGAAATACATCTGGAAAGCCTCTCACTATCGGAACTGACTCAATGTTAGGGGTATCAGCACTGACATATCTCACAAAGGCTAGATAAGCAACACACCTCTTCTCAACCATCCGCTAGGCCTTTAGAATTGACATAACCTTGCTAAGGACATAATCCAATGCACCCCTCCACTCTAACCGTGGACAAACCTGGCATAGCCAAGGTCACCGTCTTGGCATGACAATCTAGAATAGAAGGATAGGGAGACAACCAGTCCATGCCCAAGATAACATCAAATTCTACCAAAATAAGTAACAATAGGTCAACTCTGGTCTCAAAACCACTAATAACAACTGAACACAGCCGATACACCCGGTCCACAATAATAGAATCTCCCACAGGTGTGGATACATAAACATGAGAACTCAAAGAACCAAGAGATATATTCAAATACGGAGCAAAGTAAGATGACACATATGAATAAGTGGATCCGGGATCAAATAAAACTGATGCATATCTATGGAAAACCTGAACCATACATGTAATGACTAAGTTTGAAGCAACTACCTCCGTCCTACCAAAAAAAGCATAGAATCTATCTTGGTCTTCTCCTCTAGGGTGACCTCTAACAACCCGTCTCCCACCCCTAGCTAGCTGTGCGGGTGGAGCGGCAACTGGGGCCGCAATCATAGCCTAAGAAGTCTATGGTCCTAACTGAATCCGTGGAGCCTGAGTAGCTTGTAGAGGTGAACCCCACTTGAATGTGGGGCAGTCTCTAACCATGTGGCGGGTATCACCACGCTCAAAGAAAGCTCTCGGTGGGCGTGGATACTAGGATTGGCTCTGGCCTAGTCGGTTCGACTAACCGCTGAATGCACCCCATGCAGGAGGTTCGCTAGAAAGTGGCTGAGCAAAATGTGCAACCTGAGACCTTAGACTAACCGGAGCACCACTAGAAGATGGAAGTGCTGAGTGAACTGGATGACTTACATAGTCCCTACCATGACGGGTCGTAGCTGCAGCGTGGCCACCACTAAATCCTCTAGTACCTCGAGGCCTCTTGTCCTCCCTCATATCTCTCTCACGGCCCTACATACCCTCCAACCTCCGTACAATCTACACTACATGCTGGTATATCTGTATCAAAATCTCTAGACATGCTAAATATAATACCATAGTTTAGCCCCTCAACGAATTGACGGACTCACTCTCTAACTGTAGAAACCAAGGCAGGTGCATGTCTGGGAAAGTCACTAAATTGCACAACATACTCTGACATTATGATAGTACCCTGGTGCAGCTAATCAAACTCCGCGCGCCATGAATCCCTAAGGGTCTCTCTCAAGAATAACTCTGAAAACTGAGTCCAAGTAAGTGAATCTGCCTCGGCCGGGCTGCCCTCCTCGTACACTCTCCATCATTGATACGTTTCTCCTAATAAATGGAAAGTAGTGAAAATAACCCCACTCGTCTCCACGATACCTATGGTGCGGAGAATACAATGTCACTCCTCAAGAAAACCATGTGCACACTCTAAAGCTAAACCACTAAAAGTAGGAGGATGATACTTCTTGAACCTCTCGACTTCTTGAACCTCTCGAGTCTAAGTTTGTCCTATTCATATGCTGCTACTCTAACCGCGGGCTGAACTGGAACAACAAGATATATCAATATAACCTCTAGGACCTGATCCACCTAGACCTGATGCTCTAGGGTATGGCCCGTGCGAGTCTGAGCTCCTCCCCTAACCTAAGATGTGGCTGGTGCAAGTGGAATCAGCCCTGTCTGAGCTAAGGTACCAAACATGCTCAAGAACTGTGTGAGGGTCTCTTGAAGTGCTAGGGTGTCAACAGGTGCCTCGGGTGCTTGCCCTCCCCCCCAACTGGAGATACTGGTGGCTCTTTTGTCGTAACTCGGGCAGGTGCTCATGCTACACCACGTTCCCCTCATCGGCTTCTTCCCCGACCTCTCATGGCTCTAGCAGGGGGCGCGAGTGTTTGATCATCATATTCAACAGTGCGTGTCCTCACCATATGTGAGAGAATAGAAAGTCAAAGATTTAGTTTTTGAAGTCAATCAATTGTCACGATAAGGAATCAAAGAAGTGAACTTTTTTCTTAACGGTTATGTATCCCTTCAAATATAAGTATAAACTTCTCCACGTCGATCCGTAAGACTCTACTGAACCTACTTATGACTCGTAACACCTATGAACCTAGAGCTCTGATACAAACTTGTCATGACCCCAATTTCCCTCCTTAGGATGTCCTGATGGCACCTAGTCTCTATGACTAGGTAAGCCTAACATTTGATAACAACTTAACAGATATAATTGAACAAAATATTAAAAACTAGTCTAATAAACTCATATAAACTTTAGAAAATATAATCTCAACCATACACTCCCCAAGAGAGGTGGAACGGTGTCATAAGATCTACAGAGTAAGCTAAAGTGTCTAGTACATGACTGTATGAAAGGAAACACAATAGTAAATAAGAATAAGGGAAGGTGACTCCAAGGCCTGTGGACGTGGAGCACGTATACCTTGAAGTCTCCAAAGCAGCAACTCAAATCAAATCTAGCATCTGGCACGGGCAGATGTACCTCAATCTACATGAAATAAGATAATAGCATGAACTGATACCGGAAATAGACATGGAAGTAACATAAAAGAAACAGCTAAAGAGGACCAAAATGATCATATACGGACAACAACTTCTAAACAAGGAAAAACAAAACAACAAGAAACGTTACCACCAAAACTACTTGCAAAATGGGATAAACAACAAGAATCACAACGAGGTACGGCCTCGTGTACAATAAGAATCACCGCCGAGGTATCGCCTCATATAAATAAAGAATCACAACCAAGCTACCGCCTTGCATTCACATTTCTCAACTTCAATCACAATCTTTCCTTATATCGTCGCGTGAGCCTTACATTTGAAATAGGTTTTGAAATAGTTTTTCCTAAAAAGCTAACGCACTTTATCCTACCTTACGATGTCGTGTGGCTTCACGTAGTTCCCCTACAAGCAACACGCACATAAGTCCCGCCTTATACCGTCGCATGCACATTAACCCCAAGCCTTATACTGTTGCATGTGCGTCAGTATCACATCACAATAACAACTCGCACCACAAGTGCCCATATAACCCAACTTGCCAACAGTCAACAATATCAATGTTTACACAAAAATATCCCATGGCTCCATTACAATTGGTACAAGAATATCAACAATAACAATGAATGTAAAATGCTCAATAAGGAAGATGTTTCAACAACATCAATTTTTGCCTCAACGTGATAACAACCTTCACAACTTTAACACCAATAACTCAACAATGAGAGATAATACATAACCACGACATTAAATAAGAATAACTTTCAATGAAAGATATAATGTGTAACAATAACTTCAAATAATGGAAATCCACAAAGAAAGAGACAACATGAACAATACTTAAGAGATAACACGGACAATAACTTCAAATAATGAAAATCAACAATAAAAAAGGTAACATGTAACAATAATAGAGACAACAGCTTCAACAAAAGCATGAGAGCAATTTATAACTTGGAATGTAAAATCAAGTGTTAAAGAAATCATTTAAGGAACATAAGAATAGAATAACACAAGTAATAATAGATTGACTATGAAAATTTAGAACATGATATGACAATCAAATTAAAGCATGGAAAGAGTCTAAGTATCCTAAACAGTCAAATACCACATACAACCCGTGTACCTACTCGTCACCTTGCATACACGACTTTCACCTAACACAAATTAATCAATCAATAGCAATCCTAAGGAGTAGTTCCCCACACAAAGTTAGGCAAGACACTTACCTCAACTAGGCCAATTCAACACTCGAAAATAGCTTTTCCCTTAAATATGCCTCCACACGGCTCAAATCTAACCAAATTCGACTTAATATCATCAAACAATGCTAGTGAAATCAGTTACACTAGATAAAGCTAAGATATTTACACTTATCCCAAAAAGTCAATAAAAGTCAATTCGGGGCTCGCCCAGTCAAAATCCGGGTTCAATGGTAAATTCTGACTATCCATGACCCCGTGAGTTCATATATGTAATTAATTTTAAAATTCGAGTTCAAATCGACTCTCAAAACTCAATTTTTCATAAAGTTTTACTTTGATTCATATGATTTTGATGTTAAAATTTAAGATATATTGATGGAATTTGATTAGAAATATATTAGAACCACTTACCCTAAGTTTGTAGGTAAAAATCCCCTCTCCAAATTGCCTTATATCGAGTCTAGGGTTAAAAAATGAGAGAATGTCTTCAAAATTCCTGTCTTCCATCCCTTTAACCAGTTGTAGATGTCACATTTGCGACACAGGCTTCGCATTTGCGAACGCTTGCAATTGCAGACTAGGGCTTGCATTTGCGAACCCTAACATTCCATCATTCATCACAATTGCGATAGAGGCTTTGCAATTTCAAACTGGAGGGCATCACAATAGCGAACAAATATTCACAAATGCGAAAAAAGGAAAAAAAATTGGCAATCTTCACAATGGCAAACATGTATTTTCAATTATGACATATGAACCCCCACTGTCATCTTTGAAATTGCGATGTTGGTGCTCGCAATTGTGATGCCTGAGCTCCAGCAGCACCAGCACTCACATTTCAGTCCAAACCATTCCAAAACATGTCTGAAACTCATCCGAGACCTCGGTTCTCCAAACCAAACCTCCACACAAGTCTAAAAAAACCATACAAGCTCGCTCGCGCGATCAAAACACAAAAATAACATCTAAAACTACAAACTGAACACTAAAATGTGTGAATTTCAAAATAAAGTTCAAGAATTTCTAAAGTTACAAATCCTATCAAATCAACTCCAAACGACATCAAATTTTGAAGGCAAAATCTAAATATCATAATGGACCTATTCCAAGTTTCAAAAATCAAATTCCAAGCTCGATATGTAAAAGTCAACATACAGTCAAACTTTTCAACTTCAAATTTCCAAGTTTCGACAAATCAACACAAATCAATCTATGGATGTCAAAAATCAATTCTGGGCATACTCCTAGTCCGAAATCACGATACGAAGCTATCAGAGTCATCAAAACACTGTTCCGGGGTCGTTTTCACAAATGTAAAGTTTGGTCAATATTTTCTAATTTAGACCTCTAAGTCAAGAATCAAAAGTCCAAATAAACCCAAAATCTTTCCAGAATGAAACTAACCGACCCCCCAAGTCATAAAATCATAAACACACATGTGCGAAGCATCAAAAGGGGAAATGGGGAGTCAATTACACTATTACGGATAAAGATCTCATTGCTATTTTGTTTGCAATTAAGAAGTTCCGCATGTACTTGATGAGTGCCAAAGTTATTGTCCAAATAGATCACGTGGCGCTTCGCTATCTTATGAGCAAAAGGAATCTAAATCTCGATTGATGAGATGGGTACTCTTATTGTAAGAATTTGATATTGATATTCAAGATAATAAAGGTAGTGAAAACCATGTGGCAGACCACTTGTCTCGTTTGGAGGAGGAGGGGAGGCCACGTGGTTTGCAGATTTGGCAAATTTTCTTGTGAGTGGTATCATTTTGGATGAGTTCTATTAAAACCAAAGGAAGAATCTCAAAATAGATTGTCAAGATTATTATTGGGGTGGACCATACCTTTTCCAGATTTGTACAGATTGGGTGATTAGAAGGTGTGTACAAGAATAAGAGCAAGGTGATATTCCTGGAGCATGTCATTCTTTGCCATATGGTGGTCATCATGGCAGAGCAAGAACAGCGACCAAAGTTCTTAGTTGTGGTTTCTATTGGCCTACTCTTTACAAAGATGCAAGTGACTCAGTGAAAAGATGTGATGAATGTCAACGTGCTGGTGGAATTTCAAAGAAAAATGAGATGCCTCTCACAACCATCTTGGAGATTGATATTTTTTATGTTTGGGGCATTGAATTTATGGGCCCTTCTGTAAGTTGTTGTGGAAATACTTACATCTTGGTTGAGGTGAATTATATTCCCAAATGGGTTGAGGTCGTCGCCTTACCCAACAATGAGGCGAGAAGTGTAGTGGCTTTCTTGAAGAAGAATATTTTTAATAAATTGGGTACTCCACGTGCAATCATAAGTTATGGGGGTCACACTTTTACAACAAGTCTTTCAACACTTTACTTATCAAGTATGGTGTTACTCACAAGGTCACGACTCCCTATCATCCACAAGCTAGTCATCAAGTGGAAGTCTCCAACTAGGAGATAAAGAGCATCTTGTCATGCAAATCGGACGGATTGGTCCATGAAGCTTCATGATGTGTTATGGGCTTATAGGGAGGCTTACAAAACACCTATTTTAATGTCTCGATATCGGTTAGTGTTCGAGGAATCTTGTCATCATCCAGTGGAACTAGAGCACAAGGCAATGTGGGGCTTGAAGAATCTGAATCTTGATTAGGATGTAGCCGCTAACTTGCGGATTGCAAATTTGAATGAATTAGATGAGGTCCGGTACAATGCATATGAGAGTTCGTCCTAGTACAAAATAAAGATGAAATATCTTTATGACAAGTACATTAGGAACACAGAGTTCGAGGCCGGTGATCTTGTAATGTTGTTTAACTCAATGTTGAGGATGTTTTCCGGGAAGCTCAAGTCCAAGTGGAGTGGTCCGTTGAAATTGTTGGTGTTACACCCTTCGGTGCATTGGATTTGAAGAAAAAGAACAAGAACAATGAAATATTCCGAGCCAATGGTCACCGGGTGAAGCACTACTTGGGTAAAGTTGGAGAGAGCTACATGGTGGCTGTCATTTACTTCAATTGATGATGTTTAGACATCGTGTCGTACCGTGACGTTAAATCGGGCACTTCTTGGGAGGCAACCCAAGTTCTTTTCCTTTTTTCTTTTGTACCTAGATATTTTTTGTAGTTTTTAACTTGATTTGAAGTGTGCTTGTAGGGTTGAGTGTTACATGAAAGACGGGTGAACAAAATTACTAAGTGTAGAATAAAATGATGACCACACATTTCAATTGTGTGGCCGTAGAAAAAGTTGTGCCATCATAGAAGAGTTTGTGCGGCTGCAAATTTCACCTGCAAAATGCACTTCTGGAATCTCAACAAGATGTTAAATGTCAAGGTCTCTAAAGTTTTTCACTATCAGTGCGGGGCAAATATGCGACCGCAAGAGGAATTGTGCGGCCGCACTTACAATTGTGCGGACCGCAAATGAGAAGCAGATAAATGGTGCCTAGGTGAAAGAGTGTCGACCGCACTTGGAATTGTGCGACCTCACTCGGATTTTTTACCCTCTCATACACTTTGAGTATAAATAAGAGTTTTGCTACACTTTTCACTCTCCTGAGAATACTGTTACTCTAAAAGCTTATTTGAGTACTTTTTACTGTCAAACACACACACCCGTCTGCACTCGCAAGATCTTTCACACTCACATCATTTGGTATGCTTCACTTCATGTTAATCTTTTATGTTATTTTGATTTTTGAATTTTTATCATCTGCTTAGGCCATATATTATTATAGTTCATCCATGTGTCCATGTAGGGTTGATCTGTACTGCGTAGTTGTTAATACATGCTACAATGGGTTGGGGTAGTTGAATTTTAGGTGTATACTATGTTGCTAAGTAGATTTGAACAAGTACATGCAAAATCTATGTGAGATGACAGACTTGTTTGTTAAATTTTGAAATCAGCGGCCGCACTTGAATTTGTGCGGTCCGCAGTTGGCTGATACTGGTGACTAGTTGAAGGCAAGTGCTTCGGCGGCCGCACTTTAATTGTGCGGACCGCAAAATTATTAGAATAGCCATCATATTGCAAGCGCACATGAAATTGTGTCTTCAGATGATTCTGTAGCCGCACAATAGCCATCGTACTGTCGTCAAGGAAGGGTGTCTGAGCCTCTAATGGTTTTTGTCAGAAGTGCGGCCGCACATGAAATTGTACGGTCCGCACTCCCATTCTGCGGGACGCACATGAAAAACTACAGACCGCACTTCCCAAATCTTGCGGCATGATTATTATTCTGTAACCCTACTATGTATGCAATGTTCTCCCTCGCTTACATGAGTCTTAACTGTGTTGAATTATGATTTGCAACTAACAATCCTCTTTGTGTTAATGCAGATAATGGCTTGATCACGAGGATGTGGCAAATCCGCCAAGGTAAGAGGAGATTCTACAAGGGGTTTATGCAGAGGTGCCTTGCCCGTTAGTGTGAAATAGACTATTCATAAGAAAGCTACAACAGGCAGAAGGAGGGGTGCAGACCTCTCTTAATCTAGTTTCGATGCCCCATCTAGAGAGGCCTCTGATGGAAACTTCGTGTCTATTTCGGAGGACCACATAGCTGAGTCGTCCAGGAAACAGGGGTGATCCGAGCTTCTAGATGTGCCTTCATCATCTCACAGCACTTCCAAGGGTTCGAAAAGTGATAGCTAGGCTTCCGATCCAGCTGCTCCAGTGTCTGGTACACACGCTATTCCGAAAGATGGGAAAGGGGGAGAAAGTACATCCACCGGTGTTGATCAGACAAAGAAGAAGGAAGCATGGGAAGATAGATTTGTGATCTTATCAGGTTTTACTTACTTCCGGATATGGTGCTTGTTGAGGTCATTGATTCATGAGCGGCAGTTTGTGTTGAAAGATCTTGATATATACAACCCCAAAATTTTGGAGTGGTCCAAGAGGTGAAAGGGATGGATACTATTTACTAAGAGAGTAGTGGATGTCAAGGAGCACCTTGTCTGTGAGTTTTATGACAATATATCACATGTTCGCAAAGGGACAAAGCTGACCAAAGTACGCAACCTCAAAGTAAAATTTGATCAGCACACGCTGAACACGTACTTGGGATTTGAGGGCTTGGAGTCGAAGGAGTACTTAGATAAGTTGTCTTTGAAAGAAGAGGCCCGACCATGGCTTGGTGAGATCTTGGAAATGAGACCACCACCACCATGGATTACTGGTGGGGTACCTATTCTCCGGAGTAAATTGAGTTTCGAGGCAAAGGTTGGCAAACCTTTGTGTGTAGCAGGCTTGACCCATGCTTCTATCATGCCTAGGTACCCGATCAATGTGGGTGACCTGATGTCGGCCAACATTTCTCTGGTGACGCAGCAAAGTAACATTGCTTACCCTTACCCCAACACTATTATAGAGTACTTTACATATGCAAAGGTAGAGCCCAGGCCATTTGATACAAAGGTAAAGCCCTAAAAGGCTGCTTGAGTGGTACACGGTGCAGTATCCGAGCAACTCAAAGAAGAGTGGTCAACCGTATACTACTGCCAGCCAGTCTGATGAGCCGATAGTGGTTATTTCTGATATAACTGATATTCTATCTACATCAATTGAGCCCTCTACTAGTGCAGCAGTTGCTATGCCTGAGTCTCCATCTTTAGCTCCTTCTACTGCTCCATACCTAGCTCCTATGGTAGTCCCTACTCCGGTTCTAAGGCCGGTGCCCATGCCTGCAGGCCCGCTTTCTGCTCTGCGAGTCTCCCAGACATTAGTGAGTCTCAACAACTGGATGCAGGTAGCTACTTCAAAGCTGCATGATATTGTCAGTATCATTGTAAGGTAGTCATCCACACAGGCACCACGGGATTCTACTAAGCTTGATGAGAAGTTGGGTAAGATTCTGGACAACCAGAAGGTGATTATAGACACTCTGGTGAAACATGGTTCAGTTATTGAGGGATTGACTATGCAGATCAAGAAGATGAGATAGTCTCAAGATAATAAGAAATCAATGGACAAGTTACGAGCTCAAGTGACTCGACTAGATAATAAGAAATCAATGGCCAGTCTGAGGAGCCATGCCTTGCCTCCGGCACTGCTGACACAGTGCGTGCGATGTTCGCCACTCCCAAATATGATGATGATATTCAGTTGGTTGAGCCAACAGATATTGATGTTTCTAGGGGACACTGAGATGTCCAAGGATGCTTAGGGAGTTTATTTTCCCTCTCTCCTTTTACTCTTATTTTGTTAAGCATTGAGNGGGGGGGGGAGTTTATTTGATTATACGTTTGGAGCATTTAGATACATTTTTATTGTAATTGGATAAGTTTGTTTCTTTTTATATTTATCTATCTTTAGTTAGTCATTTCTTTCATTAGCTTTTTTAGTTGTTTACTTTGATATTTGTTTATATTAGTAGCTTTTATGTTTTTCGTAGTAGTGTGGATAATAAGCCTTTGGTTTTCTTAATGTCATGGTTCTTTTTAAAGGTGGTCTTTTGTGTGAATTGGGCGACTCTTCCCGGGGATTGATGGTGTGAAGACTTTCTTAAGGGAATGAGTCCGTTTATGTGTTTAGGTAATAATAACAATAGTAGTAATGAATAAAATCTCTAATAAAGTTATTCTCTAAAAAGAGTAATTCATGCTTCATTTGGCACCAACACACTTAATTGGGTGCTTATGGTTGAAACAAGGTTTTTGAAAGAAAATAGCACTAGTTAGTGATTTTGATATTATAGAGTTATTTTGATAATCATTGAGTGGTTGATTGGACCATAGTGATCTTTAACTTGATTTTGATCATTGTAGGCTTTAGACGCTATCCTCTTTTACGGTCTAGTTGCATGAGAGGTGCTGTGATTTTTGTGGCTAGTCCAAGTATTTTTGTAATTGGTCTAGAACTTGCCCTGAATGTGTTTCAAGGAGAAATTCTAGGTTTGCTTGGTTTGGAAGATGATTGTAGGTTTTCCTTGGTCCGTTTGACATTTCTATTGCCACCTAACGCTTGTTGTCCCTAGTCAACCCCGTTGAGCCTTTAGCCTTTCTCTATTTGTAACCATGCTAAAAACCTTTACCTTTTTTTTTGTAATCCTTTGGCACCTGGACCTTCCTTAACACTCTTGTGAAATAAGTGGGTTAAGGTCAAACTTTGGGGGGAGAGTTGAGGAATCTAAAAGAGGTATGAAGACACCAAAAATAGAGAATAAATTATCTCTATGAAAAAGAGAAGACAAGAAAATAAAGGAACAAAAAGAAAAATGCAAAAAAAAAGAGAATAAAAGGAAGGTTGATGAAATCAAAAAGAGGCAACTATCTATAGTATGAGCATCAAGGGAGAAAAAGAATGAAGTGAACAAACAAAGGGTATGTCAAGTCTCTCTAGCCCCCAAGAAATAGAAATGCCTCTAAGAGTTGGTAAATGTGAACCAAGAAGTGAAAATGTGGAGTGATTAAGGAAGGGTGTAACCATTTATCCCATATAGTATCCTACCATAATCCAAAAGCATTCATTACAACCCTAAAGAAGTCCTACTTGATTTTGAACTCAGTAAGCTGACATTAGTGTTGATCTATATAGGGGCAAGCCTATGGTACTTGAAGCCTTACTTGTGACATTCCTTTGTGAGAGAAGAGTGAACCTTTCATTGAGCTAGAGATTGAGTGCTAATTCTTGAAGTGACCATGGAATATGGAAGGTAGAGGAGGAATAGTTTGGAGTCCACCATGCTCTACATGATAGAACATGATTCCTTGATGAGTGAAGAAAATTCTTAAAACTTAAGTGTCACATTAGAGTTCGACGAGTACAAAACACACACTTTTACGTTCGCTGATCAAATATAGTATAGTATAATATCGTATCCACAGGGATTGGATTTAAACAGTATTCTCATAGTTTCTAGCTTGATTGCTATCCAATATGATCAACAGTAGAGATTTATAAGATTTCTAACTAAAATTGACTAATAATCTAAAGCTATTGACTAATGACAATCGAAACAAGGACTAAGCAAAGAAGGTTATCAATGGGAGAAGATAGGGTTTTGATAGGATAGGTGCAAGATAATTGTTCGGGATCTAACTCTAGATAATTCACTTCTAATGTTCAAGTGTGTCTCTCGAATTCACTCGGTTGTTAGTTCAATTCAGCAAAAATTTGTCACGCCCCAAAATCGAGGACGCGACCGGCACTCAACGGGGTGACCCTAGTCAAGCGAACCTGATTAGCCTTTCCTATCCCACGTGTTACCCCGTGATTTCAATATACATCATTCAAGTAAAATAGCCATTTATAAGTTAAGCATAAACTTTCAACTTGAATTCACTTCTACTTTTTATCATTACTAACACATGATACCAAATACTTACGAAATACATACAACTTTAACAACGTCGACCACGATTTCAAACCGTATGCTTACTACCCAAAATACATATATACTTTCCCCACATTGGGTATACGGAGCCTCTACAAGTACAAAAGATTTATATACGACTTGCCGGCAACAATGCCCCGGCTATACCTTACACTACACCATAAACTCAAATTAAGGTGACATGAGCCACACGTGGCCCTGGGAGGAAGTGGGGCTCACCAGAACAGCTGACAGAAAGGAGAGGAGGCACTACTGACGGTGGGCTGAATTACCTGTTGTAGAACCAACTACATTTATATAAGAAAATGTAGCGCCCCCGGCAAAAGGGACGTTAGTACTGTGGAATAGTACTAGTATGTATGAACAAACTTTATCCCAAGTACAATCAAACAATACACAAGTAAGAAACAATAATAGAACCAATCAATCAATGCACGTGGAAAAGAACAACCAAATCATCAAGTTTCACAATCTCTCTTTTTCTCCCTTCAACATTACCATATTCAAGAGTTTTCCCGATTTTTCATTTCGATGGTGATAACGATCACATTCCGTCCTTATTACCTCGGCCACCCTTATTCCCTAGGCCACCCTTAATACCTCAGCCACCCTTATTACCTCACATCTCATCAAGTTTCATAGATTTTCATTTCAATGGTGATAATGATCACATTCCGTCCTTATTACCTCGGCCTCCCTTATTCCCTCGGCCACCCTTATTACCTCACATCTTATTATCCTTAATAGTTTGTGTTCGGCGCGCAACCCGATCCCACCGACAATCATATCCTGTAACAATTAACCACAAACAATCAATCACACGAATCAACATTTCAAGGAACACAAGTTCATATCAACAATTTATTTACTTGGGCCCAAGCCACCATAGTTCTTACCAAGCAGTAATTCATGTACACGGTGCTGCCATAATCGTTCAACCCATTTACATCGTTTCACAATACCTTTTTTCCATTACTTTCCATGCAGGACTTTTAGCCATTATATACATTCCCACACTTGGGCACATCAACAATTTTTCATTCATTAACATATACTTTCATATCGATACTCTCTAGCATTTACGAGCTTTGCACATAATAAGACAGGCACATCAATCACCTTTCACAACCTCATATAGCACGGTAATATGACAATCAACTAGGACAATCAGAGAGTAGAATCTTAAGTCTCAACACATTTGAACAATCAATTCACATATTATCAACAAGGTACACATGTTGTATGCTCGGACCCAACAAGGGGATTCTACAAAGGTTAAAGCTAGCCATACATACATGGGGTCGAAATCCCTTTCTAAATATTACTCTCAAATCACCTGACCGACTAGCACCTTCAATCTAATTCACAATGCGGCACATTTAAACTTAGAATTAGGAATCATGAACATTTCTTGAACTCATTTGAGCTTTCTATCAAACACTAGGTGTTCCTTTAGATTAAATAACCCCTTTTTCAGTGAAAGGTTACTCCAACCTATTTTTCTTTACTAGATTATGATAAATTGGGTACATGCATGCAAGATTCCTAACCCCATCTTTATGAACTATCCTACCCAGGTCTCATTTTAGCAAAAATCTGGAAATTAAGGTTAATGAGGTAGAAGCTCACCTCTTAGAGTGAAGAAATTTGTGTCCTACTTGATTAGTTCCAAGCTTGAGTGATTAAGAAAGACCAATTTGATGAAGTTGGGACTTTCTCTCTCTAGAACCCACTCTGTTTTCTCTCTAATATATCAGAAAATGGTAAAAAATTGAAGGGGAGGGGTGTTTTAATGAACTGGGGTCGGGTTTTAAAATTAGAAAAATAGGGCCCGACACAAGAATGCGGTCAGGAATGCGATCGCATTCCTGACATGCAGTCCGGATAATCGACCGTATAATAGCCCTCAAGATGGGCCAAAATTCAAAACACACTGCCCAGGTATGCGACCATTGTGCGGTCCGCATACACGTTATGCAATCGCATAATGCGTCGCATAACTTCCCTCCCAAAATCAAAGGCAGCAATGCGATAGATATGCGGTCCGCAGAACTGAAATGCGATCGCATATTGGACCGCATAGTTGAACTCAAATGGGGCAGTGATCTACCCGGGTATGAGACCATTATGCGTTCTGCACACACGTTATGCGATCGCATTGTGCGTCGCATAACACCCACTTTCTGGAAAATTTTATTCTTTAAGTCTCGGGGTACTTTTTACTCAACTTTGGTCCATTTTAAAATTTTCCACAATAAAAACAACTCGGGGACTCATTCGGGCATATTTTTTTTTAAACAAGAAAATTTTACGGGCTCCTCTCTCCATTAAAGCTTAACCTCACAAGATGAACCAATTTAAGCACGTGAAGATATGCAAGAATGCATAATGGATTGGTCTTTAGGAAAACCTCTTTCGATTATTCTCCTAAATAGGTTTAATCAATTATTCAACTAGCATCTTTCGGTAACTTAGAAGAATCCATGAACTCAACCAACAATTTAATTCAAAGATATCACAAGTTATGCCTCTCTCGATTACATGAACTAGTGAACATAGATGCAACAATTAATCATCAAAAAATGCTTCAATACATAAAACTAGAGTTATAATCCACAAACAATCATAAATACACCAAATCCATCAAACCCTAATTCGAACTACTCCATAGATATGGAAAAATTCATCACAAATAAAATTAAAGTATCGGAAAACATAAATTCAATCCAAACTCGTGTCTTGAGTGAGGACGGAATGATGAAATCCTTGTGTTTGTGTTCTTCCAACTCCTCCTTAGCCTCCTTAGGTCGAAAGTATGTCAAAATTCCAGAAAATAACATTTTACCATGTATTTATACCAAGTAGGGTCAGGCCCAGATGAAATCACCCTTTCCTAGCCGAAATAGGATTTTCACTCTGTAAAAACTGCACAGGCGCATCGCATGGGGCGACGCGCCATGCGAGGCATTAGTGGGTATATCAAGAGAACTTTCAAATTATCTATAAGGCGGATTTTTACACTATCACGCCACGGTGGGCGTCGCAAAGTGCGTCGCTTTAGTGTCTTTTTCCAGAGAATTGACCAATTCCAATTCTGCTACTCTTTTTCTTGTGTAATGATGAATTGGGAAGACACTTCATGTACACATGTCACTTGCATGTCTCAATTTGGAGGATTCAATTCCTTAACATCCTATGAGAATTTTGGCTAGCCACTTCATGGTGCACGTATTCCAATAAGTCGTGATAGGCCATTTACATGGCCTTGGGCATTTTTTTTCACTTTTTATATACATACGCGGTACTCGACCCCAAAACTCGATTCCGTATTAATTCCTTGGGCTTTTACTCAGACTTCAAAGCTCCAAATAGCTCGAATTAGCTCCACCATATCTACATAACTAGGAATCACTCTTACAAGGCATAAAACACAATAAGTGCAGAACACTACCAATCAAATCTCAACATGAGTAAAGTGCAATGAAATAGAGTGAAATAAGCGACTAAAAATACTGGATTATTGTAACGACCCGCCCGGTCGTTTCGAGAGTAATAGCCATGTTTCCCCTATTTCTACTTCATTATATGTGGTTCAGCTTCATTATGTTGTGTTAGATTGGTTGGCTCGGGTTCGGAGCGGAATTTATGGTTCGGATAACTTCGTTAGGTGATTTGGGACTTAGGAGTATGTTCGGAATGTGGTTTTGATGTCCGATGTAGAATTAGGCTTGAATTGGTGAAAGTTAGTTTTTGGCAATTTCCGGTCGACAGTGGAAAATAGGCTATCATGGTCGGAATGGAATTCCAGAAGTTGGAGAAGATTTGTAGTGTCATTTTGGATATGTGTGCAAATTTTCAGATCAATCAAAAGTGTTTTGGATGGTTTCAGCCTCTTTCGTGAAATTTAGAAATTTCAAAGTTCATACGCTTGAAATTGATGTGATTTTGGTGTTTTTGCGTTGTTTTTGGTGTTTCGAAGGCTCGACTAAGTTTGAATAAGGTTATGGGATGTGTTGGTATGTTTGATTGAGGTACCGAGGGCCTTGGATGTGTTTTGGGAGGTTAACGGATCAATTTTGGGTGTTGGAAAATTTCAGATTTTGCTGGTGTTCAGGTCTGGTTTTCTTCTATGCGATCGCATAGACTTGTCTGAGGCAGCAGGTAAATTACTCTATGCGATCGCGTGTGTGGTTGTGTGATAGCATAGGGAATGGGCGCGTGGGCAGGCTGTGTGGCTAGTGTTGTGCGAACGTGGGGTCTGGACGCGAACGCGTAGAGGAAGCCTGGGCAGTGCTTCGCGAACGCGTGGGGTTTCACGCGAACG
Organism: Nicotiana paniculata; assembly: GCA_005239505.1. Classification (NCBI taxonomy): domain Eukaryota; kingdom Viridiplantae; phylum Streptophyta; class Magnoliopsida; order Solanales; family Solanaceae; genus Nicotiana; species Nicotiana paniculata. The sequence goes on along the minus strand of ML323058.1, from coordinate 62,147 downwards.
TACTGAGGAAGGGAAGCTGGGAAGAATCTTTTAAATATCAAACCGAGGGTTTAGTCCATAATTTCAAAAATCCATTAAAGAGCTCGGGGGAAGTAGAATTTGGACGAGATTTTCAGTGGGATTCTTGTGGTAAACGTTCTTCAATCACTTTTGGATTAATTTCATGAATTAGTCTTGATTTTTATCATTTAATTTGAGGAATTAGAGTGAAAAATTGGGGGGAAATGGGAGGAAAGTTTGAGAAATTTCTTTTGATGATTTGAGTGAGCAATTGAGGTCGGAATTTGCTAAATTTGGTATGGGTAGACTCGTGAGGGAATGAGGATTCTAGTTTTGTGATTTTTATCGAATTTCGAGACGTGGGCCCGGGGCTCGGGTTTGGCCAATTTCAGGAATTGTGCCTAATTTTGATAGTTTTCAATTGGGGTTCATCTCCCTAGCATATTTTGATGTTATTGATCTGATTGTGATAGACTCGGAGCATTTGGGAGCCGATTCGAGGGGCAAGAGCATCACGAATTAGTTTTTGGACTGTTTTGAGGTAAGTAATGATTGTAACTCTAGACCTAAGGGTATGAAACCCCGGTATTTTATATTATTTTGGAAATGAGGTGACGCACATGCTAGGTGAGCGTGTGGGTGTACACTGATAGGGACTGTGACTTGGTCCGTCCCGTAGCGACTATTAAGCCGCATATTCGATTTGAAACCTTACGATAACCTGTATTTTGGAAATTTATACTTGTTTATAGGTTGTAAGACATATTTGGGGCCTTGTGCCGACCTGTTTAGACCCTCAGGGGTATTTTTACACTATTCTCACACCATCCTGATAGAACATTTGTGAACTCAGTCATGTTTACCACTTATTATGCTTTTCACTTTTATCACGCTATTTTCAAACTCTCAGAGGTATTATAGGCTGAGACCCGTGAGTTGAGATGAATTTCGCGAGTGGCATGTGAGGATGATTGGGTGAGGCCGAGAGCCGAGTATGTGAAGATAGTTATGGATCGGGCTGCACGCCGCAGCAATATATATTATGTATGGATCGGGTTGCACGCCGCAGCAATATCTTGGATCAGGCTTCACGCCGCAGCAATATAGCACTTGGGCTGTAGGAGCCCCTCCAGGAGTCTGTACACCCCAATGAGCGCAGTCGACTATTATATGGATCGAGCTACACACCGCAGCGTATGTTATATGGATCGGGCTACACGTCGCAGCGTATGTTATATGGATCAGGTTTCACGCCGCAGCAGTTGTTATATGGTACCTGATGAGTGAGAGTGCTGAGTGTGAGCATTGACTCATGAGAGTAGACTCACGAGTGACTGAGAGGCTTGACCGAGAGGCTTTATTTTTGAGTGACATTGTGTCCGAATGGCTGATATTTTTATGGAACTATTGTTTTCACTTTCCTTTACACTGAGCCTCTTTGAGAAATGTTGACTAATGTTTTATACAAGTTTAAACGTAAAAATTAGAGTTTTGTGAAATCTTTGGTAAATGTGGACTCTTGACTTGATCTATTACCTTTACTGGTACTTATTTTATGAAACTATAAAGTTTAAATGCTCGTCACTGCACTCAAGTTTTTAGATACTTTGGTTACTTACTGATTTGGCGTACTCACGTTACTCCCTGCATCTTGTGTTCAGATTCAGGTATCGGGGCAGAGCGATAGTTGAGATACCCTATTTGGAGCATTGTTCGGAGATTGTGGAGCAGCTGCTCAGCGTCCGCAGCCTACTCTTTCGCCTACCTACTCTGTCATTTTACTTTACTTCCCAGAATTGTTGTAGTAGGATTTGTATTAGACTGTATCACCTCTTAGATGCTCATGACGGTTGACTCCAGATGTCGGGGTTGTGTTTAGATGTTCTAATCATTTTTATTGTTTTGAAATGCTTAAGAAATAGAACTATTTGAAAATTTTGGATATTTGATGTATTAAAAGGAAAATCATTATGTTAATTTCAGTGAATTGGCTAGCCTAGTATCACAATAGGCGCCATCACGGCCAGTTTAGATTTGGGGTCGTGACAAGTTGGTATCAGAGCGCTAGGTTACATAGGACTCACCGGTCATGAGCAGGTTTACTAGAGTCTTGTGGATTGGTATGGAGACGTCTGTACTTATCTTCGAGAGGCTGCAGAACCCTTAGGAAAATCTCACATTCTTGAATTCTTGTCGTGTGAATCCATTTTATTCAGCTAAGAGCGTAACTCTTGAATTTCTTCCATGTATTTGAACGTGCATAAGAGCGCTTGATATCAGTTGTGTATCGATGGTTTGTGACTTCCATGGATGAGATGTGATTTTGGCATGTTGGTAATGAGCTAGTCTGGAGGACTTGAGGCCGGATTCATTCTGTGGCTTGAGTGCTAAGATTTCGATTGTGTGGGTCGTGCATTTGGGGACTTATATGTTCGTTGGTGTCCTTATTGATGGGACCCTGTGACTGGATGTCTATGTGGTGAGTGTGATTTGATGGTTAGATATGTTCAGACTGCTGATTTGTGACAAAAGGATTGACTGGAAATGTGGCAAGAACTATTGAGTGTTTGATTTCTGTCTCGGTTTGATATATGGCTTCGAGTTGTAAGTGTAATGGAAGACCTCTCATGTTGTTTAGTTGTGGAGTGAAGCGGGTCTTTTTGGTTATGAGTTCCTGGTGATGTCTTTTGGGCTGATCATTTCCCCGGTAGCGTTCATGTATTTGATTAACGGTGTATTCCAACCGTATCAGCACTCCTTTATTATTGTATTCATTGATGGCATTCTGGCGTACTCATGTAGCTAGGAGGGGCATACCTAGCATTGAGGAAGTTATTATATAGATTGATTGAGGAGAAGCTTTATGCAAAGTTCTCCAAGTGTGAATTTTTGGCTAAGTTCAGTAGCATTCTTAGGACACGTGGTGTCTAGTGAGGGTATCCATGTGATCAGACGAGTGTGGGGTAGAGCTTCCAGAAGCTCAAGATTTCTTTGACCACATCTCCAGTGTTAGTTCTGCCATCGGCTTCAAGTTCTTATACCGTGTATCTTGATGCTTCGAGGATAGGCATTGGTTGTGTTTTAATGCAGAAGGGTGTCGTGATTGTGTGGAAGTTGGCATGACTATTAAAATGGTGAATGCGAGATTTGCAGATGACTTGAGTTGTTAGACGGGTTGCGTTATTATGGGAATTGTGAGTTATTGTTTGTCTTGATCGTTGGCTTTGAGACAAATGGGGGAGTCTGTTAATGATAAGTTGATTGAATGATTATGTGTTGTATTGGTTTCAGTTCGAGGTATATTGGTGGATTAGTTATGACGTGCAGAGGTGGAGTCTGGGAATGACTCGAGTAATGGAAATTCTTCGATATAGGTTGTAATGTACTCTATGGATAGGTGAGTTCTATTGAATAATTGAGTTGTAATTGTAAAAGGTGTAGTGGGTGCAGTGTATGAATTTGCTTGTTGCTTCAAGTGTGTGGATTACTTTCCTAGTATGTTAGTGTGCAAACGGGTCATGTCGATTCTATCTAATTGGTCCGTTTAATTGAGATTTACGTTGGAGGGTGTCAAGACTTGTGGCATTTCTACACTTTCATGGACTCTACATATCAGTATCAGGAAAGTGAAGGTAATGGCTTTAGATTCGCAGTAAGTCTCTTCAGGGTAAGTATTTTGAATGTGGTACTTTTGGGGATATTTGAGAGTATTAAGCTGCTTATGAGCCTTAAATGGTACGATTTTATGCTTGGGACTCGTGTGGTGAGTCTGGGTTGAGAATTGCGGTATTATGTCAAGGAAAAGTATCAATTCGAAGTTAAGTCAGAAGGAACTTGGATTAATATGGCAACTTGGTAGTAGGTCGGATCGGCATGATAAGGGATATGATTAGTTCCTTGGGTGTTTATGAGGTAATGGGTTTTTACATGTGTTTCTTAGAAATGCTCTTGGATTTTTGGTGGCCTGCATAACTTGGTTGAGTTAGAAGGATTCATTCCTGACGGTTTGGTGTTGTACAAATGGGATTCAGATAGTTCCTAATGGGTTCTACCACGGTTAGAGATGAATATTTTCTACTGGCGTGAGGTGCAAGTGATGTATAGTGATTTTTCTTCTAAATGGGATCAAATGGAAAGTTCTTGGCTAGTTGGGTACGTAGTAGCTTGTGGCCCAGAAGGGATCAGGAAGTTCTCATATTTATCATAGAATGGCGTGGTATATGCGATATGTTGTGTAGGGTTGAGATTTGCATGTGTGAGGTCACGGTTCAAATCTGTAAGGGAGGTCAAAAAAAATTCTTAGGCAGCATCGGCAGTTTCAGATGACTAGGTAGATGATATCACCAATTGGGTGGCTTAATGAGGGTATACATTTCAGAAAGAGCAATGTGTTTGAGTTAAGGGTACTTCATTGGTATCGTGGCGCTCTCTTGTTGGATCGACTGTTGATATTCAAGTTTGCTTGGTAACACGGAAGGATTATAGGGGTATCCCTCATGGAACGATTGAGTATTAGGGATGTGCTATGTATTCGAGCGGTGGAGATGAGATCAGATATAGTAATTGGTGCGCTTCGTGACTTCGAGATCGAGAGTTCTCATAAACAGGTTATTTTGTGGTAGTGAACTGTGAAGATGCGAGCAAAGCTAGTCGGATGTTAGTATGTACTATGATTCAGTCTTTGTGAACTTTTCGGTGAGTTATCTATCTGTTGTGGGTGACCAGAGTTGATTCAGGGTTATTGGTAGATCCGTATGAGTGTGTGTTCTGCACCAGGTCGGAATTGCTGACTCCAAATTGCTATTGTTGAGGGATGTACCATTCGATTATCATTGAGTTTATTCATATTCTGGTGATCTATGAGTTACCCTTCGGTGTTGCGAGGATTGGTGATTGTTAGTTATATGCACTTATGGTGCGAATTTATTTGGGCTTTATAGCGGGATCTGAGTAAGGTAAGTAAGTGGGTATTGCGAGGTTGAGACGTATTGGTTATGTTCTTTCTGATTCGTGTGGCATGGTATCGTCCGATTTCCTTATGGCAATGCACTTTGAGTTCTTGGTGATGAATTATGCATGGTTATGGATTTTTGGGCAAGGTGGCTTGAAATATTTCATGTGGACCAGCATTTGGATGAGATCGTGCGGTGTAGCGGTGTTATGTAGGGGTATGACCTTTGGTATTGGATTCGTGTGTTTTGATTTTTACGATGTGTGCCATGATTTTAGCATGATGTTGTGATGGTAATTGTTAATTGCAGGATAGTCCTCTCGTGTGAATATTTTATATAATTTGATTACATTGGGATGTTGCTATTGAGTGCACGAGTTGCACAGGTTATGGCTTCGAATTGTATCGATGTGTCATGTCATCGGAGTGGTCGTGTTAGATGAGAAAGGTCATTGGACCTAGAATGAATATTTTCATAATTATCTACAGCATGGTTGGAAGGATAAATATTGGGAGTCGGCTTAGAAATCTGCTATAATTCCTGTTTGGAAGGGGGAGCTTTATGCCTGACTGATCGGATGAATGGTTTCTAGTTTCTACGTGTTTCTTTCATCATCGGCAGTAAATGAAAGTGTTAGAGCGAGGCATTTCCTAATAAGAGGTTATGTACCGGTATTGGGTTGTTCTGAGCAGCTATTTTGATAAGGAGTTATCGCTATGGGTGTTTGAGTCATGCGGGGTATTATGTGATTTCATTTGGGGTGCATATATGGCTTGATCCAGCATGTTCAGACTTGTTCAGTTTATAGTTGTGGAATTTTGATCTTGAATATTATTTCAGAAGTGGGAATTTGGTTCTAAGGTTTATGGGTCAGGATTGGATTTCGAAATTTCAACTGTCTTGTGTTATTAGACCTATATGGGATAGGGTGACGTGGGATCACTCTCGGGTATGTGCATGGTGAGGTTACGCGGCAGTTTGATGGCGTTGGAGAACAACTCTTGGCACGTTCAAGGACGAACATATGTTTAAGTGGGGGGATGTAACGACCCGGCCGGTCGTTCCGAGAGTAATAGCCCCGTTTCCCCGTTTTTGCTTCATTATATGTGGTTCAGCTTCATTATGTTGTGTTATATTGGTTGGCTCGGGTTCGGAGCAATTTTTGCAGAGAAATGAGACACTTAGTCTCTTAACTTGGTTCAATAGTTGGAAAAGTCAACCAGCAGTTGAATTATTGGTAAATGACCTCGGAATGCGGATTTTATGGTTCGGATAGCTTCGTTAGGTGATTTGGGACTTTAGAGTATGTTCGGAATGTGGTTTTGATGTTCGGTGTAGAATTAGGCTTGAATTGGCGAAAGTTAGTTTTTGGCGATTTCCAGTCGGCAGTATAAAATAGGCTATCGGGGTCGGAATGGAATTCTGAAAGTTGGAGAAGGTTCGTAGTGTCATTTTGGATACGTGTGCAAATTTTCAGGTCAATCGGAAGTGTTTTGGATGGTTTCGGCATCTTTGGTGAAATTTAGAAATTTCAAAGTTCATAGGCTTGAAATTGATGTGATTTTGGTGTTTTTGCATTGTTTTTGGTGTTTCGAAGGCTCGACTAAATTTGAATAAGGTTATGGGATGAGTTGGTATGTTTGGTTGAGGTCCCGAGGGCCTCGGTTGTGTTTGGGGAGGTTAACGGATCAAGTTTGGATGTTGGAAAGTTGCAGATTTTGTTGGTGTTCAGGTCTGGTTTTCTTCTATGCGACCGCATAGGCTTGTCTGAGGCAGCAGGTACATTACTCTATCTAATCGCGTGTGTGGCTGTGTGATCGCATAGGGAATGGGCGCGTGGGCAGGCTGTTTGGCTAGTGTTGTGCGAACGCGGGGTCTAGACGCGAAAGCATAGAAGAAGCTTGGGCAGTGCTTAGCGAACGCGTGGGGTTTCACGCGAACGCACTGAGGAAGGGCAGCTGGGCAGAATCTTTTAAACATCAAAACGAGTGTTTAGTCCATAATTTCAAAAAGCCATTAGAGAGCTCGGGGAAAGGATAATTTGGACGACATTTTCAGTGGGATTCTTGTGGTAAGTGTTCTTCAATCACTTTTGGTTTAATTTCATGAATTAGTCTTGATTTTTATCATTTAATTTGAGGAATCACAGTGAAAAATTGGGCGAAATGGGAGGAAAGTTTGAGAAATTTCTTTTGATGATTTGAGTGGGCAATTGAGGTCGGATTTTGGTAAATTTGGTATGGGTAGACTCGTGAGGGAATGAGGATTCTAGTATTGTGATGTTTATCGAATTTTGAGACGTGGGCCCAGGGCTCGGGTTTGGCCAATTTCAGGAATTGCGCCTAATTTTGATAGTTTTCGATTGGGGTTCATCTCCCTAGCATATTTTGATGTTATTGATCTTATTATGATAGAATCGGAGCATTCGGGAGCTGATTCGAAGGGCAAGAGCATCGTGAAGTAGTTTTTGGACTGTTTTGAGGTAAGTAATGATAGTAACTGTAGACATAAGGGTATGAAACCCCGGTATTTTATATTGTTTTGGAAATGAGGTGACGCACATGCTAGGTGAGCGTGTGGGCGTACACCGATAGGGACTGTGACTTGGTCCGTCCCGTAGCGACTATTAAGTCGCATATTCGATTTGAAACCTTACGATAACCAGTATTTTGGAAATTTATACTTGTTTATGGGTTGTAAGCCATGTTTGGCGCCTTGTGCCGACCTGTTTAGACCCTCAGGGGTATTTTTACACTATCCTCACACCATCCTGATAGAACATTTGTGAACTCAGTCATGTTTACCACTTGTTATTATTTTCACTGTTATCACACTGTTTTGAAACTCTCAAAGGTATTTTAGGCTGAGACCCATGAGTTGAGACGAATTGCCTGAGTGGCGTGTGAGGATGACTGAGTGAGGCCGAGAGCCGAGTATGTGAGGATAGTTATGGATCGGGTTGCACGCCGCAACAATATATATTATGTATGGATCGGGCTGAACGCCGCAGCAATATATATTATGTATGGATCGGGCTGCACGCTGTAGCAATATATATATTGGATCGGGCTGCACGCCGCAACAATATAGCGCTTGGGCTGTAGGATCCCCTCCAGGAGTTTGTACACCCCTAGTGAGCGCAGTCGACTATTATATGGATCGGGTTGCATGTCGCAACGTATGTTATATGGATCGGGCTACACGCCGCAGCGTATGTTATATGGATCGGGCTGCACGCCGCAACAGTTGTTATATGGTACCTGATGAGTGAGAGTGCTGAGTGTGAGCATTGAATCATAAGAGTAGAGTCACGAGTGACTGAGAGGCTTGGCCGAGAGGCTTTATTTGTGAGTGACACTGTGCCCCAGTGGCTGATATTTTTATGGAACTACTGTTTTCACTTTCCTTTACACTGAGCCTCTTTGATAAATATTGACTAATGTTTTATACAAGTTTAAATTGAAAAACTGGAGTTTTGTGAAATCTTTGGTAAATGTGGACTCTTGACTTGATCTATTACCTTTACTGGTACTTATTTTTATGAAACTATAAAGTTTAAATGCTCGTCACTGCACTCAAGTTTTTAGATACTTTGGTTACTTACTGAGTTGGCGTACTCACATTACTCCCTGCACCTTGTTTGCAGATTCAGGTACCGGGGCAGAGCGATAGTTGAGCTACCCTATTTGGAGTATTTTTCGGAGATTGTGAGGCAGCTGCTCAGCATCCGCAGCCTACTCTTTCTCCTACCTACTCTGTCATTTTACTATACTTTCCAGACTTGTTGTAGTAGAGGATTTGTATTAGACTGTATCACCTCTTAGATGCTCATGACGGTTGACTCCAGATGTTGGGGCAGTGTTTAGATGTTCTAATCATTTTTATTGTTTTGAAATGCTTAAGAAACAGAACTATTATGAAAAATTTGGATATTTGATGTATTGAAAGGAAAATCATTATGTTAATTTCAGTGAATTAGCTAGCCTAGTATCACGATAGGCGCCATCACGGCCAGTTTAGATTTGGGTCGTGACAATTATAGCCTACTACCAGAGTTATAAGTGCATAGTATGTGACTTGTTACCTTTGTCACGACCCAAAATTCATAAGGTCGTGATGGCGCCGGACATCATTGTCAGTCAAGCCACTCATTTATTAATCGAAATAATTTTCGATTTAAACATTTATGAAAAATATTTCCTTGCACTTTATTACATATTAACTAAATAACAATCTGTTAATTAAAAACAACGGTTTGAATACTACACTTTAGCAAATATATATCAACACATCCCAGAACCCGGTGTCACAAGTACAGGAGCAATTTCTAGGAATTTATACAGTCATTACAAAGACTGTCCGAAATACAAATTGGACAAGGAAATTTAAAATGAAAATAAATACAGTACGAGGGAGACTCTGTCAGCTGCGGATCGCCTCCGGATGATGCAGCTCCCCTAAGTCTCTGAATCCTCCACATTGCTATGAAAGTACTTGTGCAATAAAATGCAAAGCAAGTGTAGCATGAGTACAAAAATAACGTGTACTCAGTAAGTCGTCCGCCTAACCTCAGAGAGGTAGTGACGAGAGGTCAAATTAGACACTTACTAAAGGTCAATTTAGAAGATTTAAGTGTGACACTAAGCATGATTATCATAGGCAATTTATTAAAATCAGAAATAAATATTTTCAACTCCATTCACGTTTAACAATTGATATATTTGTCATATTAATAACAATTAATCAACATGGGTGATTTAATCAAATAACAATTAATCGGCGGGAAGGAACAACTTCTTCCAAAATCTTTTAACAACTTTAAATCTCTGTCATTTCAATTGACAACTTAATATTTCAGGTCAGTAGTCAGTCAAAATCATAGCAACTACGCAGTAAATATCATGCGCAAGCAATGCCGAGAGTCGAACGGCACGGACCAACAATAATAAATTGTGCATTGTCAAAGGGTCAGACGGCCCGAACCATAGATGCATCTATCTGCCCCGCTCGCAAATCGATCATGCGACGCGGTTAAAAATAATAAGGCTAGCCTGCTCGCGAATCATACCTGCGACTCAGGTGCTCATATGAATATACACAATTACAGGGTCATCCTGCTCGCGAATCATACATGCGACTCAGGCACCCCAAGTTACACATATCCACATAATAAATTCGTATTTTATCAAGAAAGCAGTTTTTCTCAGGAAAGTGGTAAAATTCTTCTTAAAGGAACATGAAATATAGCTTTTAAATCTTTGTTTTGAAACTCATTTTCCAAGTTTAATGATATTCCATGATATAACCCTACTAGGTGTACAATTATCCACAGAGGAATCAATTCTTTTTTTTAGATGATTAAGAAAATAAGCTCTAGTCTTCTTCAGATATTCAATTACGATTTCAATTATATTAGCAGTTTAATAATACATGCAGGATTACAGGTACGACACATAAGGCATGCTAGTGGGTCCTAAACTACCCGGACATGGCATAATAGTAGCTACGCACGGACTCCTGTCACTTCGTGCGTATGTAGCCCCCGAAGATAATAGCATGTACTTAATTAATTCACCTAGGGGGACAATTCCCCCTCACAAAGTTAGAAAGGAGACTTACCTCGCTTCGAGATTCCATAACCGGCCTCCAAGTCCTCCCGATGACTCCTGACGGACGCACAACGCCACAAAACTATCCAAACAATGACAACCCAATGAAAATATACTCTAATATTGCAACAAATTCCAAATAATATAGTTTCCCAACCCCGCTTAGTGAAATGACAAAAATGCCCTCGGGCCCACGTGCCCGGAATCTGAAATTTCTCGAAGATATATTCTACCCATAGCCTTTCTAACTCAAATATACAATTTACTCAAATATTCATGCTCAATTCGTGGCTAGAAATCCAAATTTCTATTTTCTAGATTTCTTCAATATTTCCCAAATTCTTACCAGTTTCCATGCCTAATCCATGCATATAATCTTGTATTTAACTTAAAAGCATGAAGGAGTTACTTACCTTGACATTGCATGAAGGAATACTCTCTTTTATCCCAAGATCGCCTAAGCCAAAGAAGAAATGAAGAAAATGAACCAAGAATCCTTGTTTTAAAACATTCTACCCAGGCCGATTTCGCACCTGCGATCAGATCCTCGCACTTGCGCTTCCGCAGGTGCGCCCAAGAGCCCACACCTGCGGCTTCCTTCTCCCCCAGCCAGATCAGCACCTGACCCACTGCCCGCATCTGCACCTTCGCAGGTGCGAAAATTCCACCTTACCTGCGATCCCAGCCAAGCCTGCCCACTCTCGCACTTGCGGTGCCAAAGCCGCACCTACGGCCAAATTCTCGTAGGTGCGGTCACACCAGATGACAGCAACCTCAGCCTTCTTCAACCTCCCAAGCTTGATCCGTTAACCACCCGGAATCCACCCGAGGCCCCCGGGACCCCGTCCAATTAGACCAATCTGTTCCAAAACATAATGTGGACTTGCTCGAGGCCTCAAATCACATCAAACAACATCGTAACCATGAATCGCACCCAAATCCCAACTTTATGAACTTAGAAATTTCCAACTTCTACATCCGATGCCGAAACCTATCAAATCACGTCTGATTGACCTCAAATTTTGTGCACAAGTCATATTCGACATTACGGACCTGCTCCAACTTCCGGAATCGCATTTCGACCTTGATATCAAAACTTCCACTTTCGGACAGATTTCTCAAAAAAAAACCTTCAAATTTCTATCTTTAGCCAAATGACTTCAAAATGACCTACGGACATCCAAATTCACTTCTGATCGCGCTCCCAAATACATAATCACCATAAGAAGCTATTCCCAGACTTGAAATCCCAAACGGACATCAACATCACCGAAATGTCTTTCAAGCCAAACTTAGGAAATTCTTTCAAAAATGTTGACTTACACAATATACGTCGAAACGCTCCCGGGTTATCCAAAACCCGATCCGGACATACGCCCAAGTCCCGAATCATCATATGAACCTGCAGGAACCTTCAAATCCTGATTCGGAGGTCGTTTACTCAAAATTCCAATCTTAGTTGATTCTTCCAACTTAAGGCTTCTGAAATGAGAATTTTCTTTCCAAATCAACTCTAAACTTCCCGAAATTCAATTCCGACCACGCCCACGGGTCATAATACCTGAAATGGAGTTGCTCACAACTTCAAACTGCTGAACAACGCGCTAGAGCTCAAAAACGACCGGTCGGGTCATTACATTCTCCCCCACTTAAACCGACATTCGTCCTCGAACGTGCCAAGAACTGCTCTGGAGTTATCTGAAATCACTGTTTAACATTTCGTGCACCTGCCCGTGCTACCACAACCCAGTTGAGCACATTAGCTTGATCAAATTTCTAGATTTCTTCTTTTATCCATATAATAAGTTCAGAATCCAATTCCAATACCTGAAAATTCTATGCCAGGCCTAGTTCCAATATATAAACACCGTATCAACCACCATACGATATACCAGAACATGACTGCATACCTTTGCTGAATTAGCACCATGCGCCGTGAAATTCATCATCTAACCACAATGACGCTCCCTGAACCTTAATAGCTAAAATTCCACGAATCTGATGCTCTCAATGCACCTCATGATATATACACATACATCCTGCTATAATTCTGACGATACCACCACAACGGAGGAAAAGTGCAGAAATTCATACCCAACTGCAGAGTTAACAAATCATTGAATATCTCCTCTTGACTAGAATCATCACCTCATTATGAACATGAATAATGGTATTTGTTCTTTAATATACACTTCACATAACCTTATCGCACTGGTCTCTGATCCGAAAATCTCGTCTCACCCAGTATGAACTGCTCAGACAACAAATCACCCCAAACATGACCAACAGCCTCACATGATACCACATCGCGCCAATAGACCATAACTCGAACATGATAATAAGAAACGACTTAGGAAGGAACTATTCAACTCACGCAACTAATATAAATTCTTATCAGAATATAGGAAGTAAAACACAAAAAAGTATATATAGGAACCTTACTCATCATCACACTGTTGCGGCGTGCAACCCGATCCGAATAACATACCCGTAACGACGTGCCACCCGATCCACAAATAAAATTTACATAAGAAGATATAAATACGGAGTTGATTTGCTCACTATTACAAATTACTGAATATCGATCACAAGCATGCTAAGTGCATAATGCCATCCTGGGGAGACTGATAAAGTCGCATGCTACAAAACTCAAGCACAACTGAGGTGCGATATATATATATACACTCTAGATCTCAAGACCTATCCTGCTCACATAACATCCCCACCACGCGGGACCTCAACACATAGAAAATTATCAAGCCGTTTCATAACTCGCACAGCACAATCATATGATCACCTGAATTTGATGAAGATGGAATGAAGATGGAGCAACATCTGCTATTCTAATACCTCTCCATGAAAAGCGCTCTACTGAAATACACATGCCTGGCTCATACGGAGCCCATAATCATATTTAAATCCATCCACAAACATCGAGTCTACCTTGCTCGCACTAAACTAGGCTAATAGTTTTACCTGGGTCCACATTAACCCACTTTCTCTCATAATACGCGAGAACAACCATCATAGCCGGGACAAACACCCCACAATCCACAACCAAATGAATTGAACGCCCCTCAGGCATAACTTCTCAAATAAACAACATTGCACTTCTTTATACTCAGTCCAAATCTTCAATCCATCAAGTGACTACATGTCACGCTTACACAATCTTTTCGCGGTCATGCTTCCATGACCTTCCACACATGGAAACAAGACACATCAAGAACCCATGACCAGGGTACAAAGCCTCTTCCACCGAATATCAATCTCAGGTGACACTGAAGATAACACCCGCTTACTCTGAACTCTCGAATCTCTTTTTCTTGCTCTTCCGAGCTCATGATATCCTTATTAATACCGAACTACAATCTCGATTCTTACTCCCAGTTACGTACTTCTTCTCGCACCTAACATGCCAATATGAGGTAGCGCAAGAATTCCATCATAACTTCTGAACCACCAATAGGGTGAACACTTCATCATATAGCACTACTACAAATAAAACCTTTAGCGGTAATTATTTAGCGGTAATAAGGCAATGGTCGCTAATAAATTTTTTAAGCTTAAATATTAGCGGCATATGACTATTAGTCAGTAAAAAATATCCTTTCACCGGCAATAAAAAATAATAGCCACTAAAATTTACTGATTGAAATTAATATTTTATTATTTTAACTTTTCATCTGCACAAAGAAGAGAAAATCTTTCCCTCCAATTTTTTGATACTTTTATCTTCCCTCCCCAATTAGAAAACAATAGAACGAACCTCCCCAGTTAAATTGACTTCCACTGTGGCAACGCCCTAATCGACTTCCAAAAAGCCCTAACTCGATGTTGCTTCAACACCAGTGCGATTTACAGTGCGTCAACGGCAGTGCCCATCTTCTTCCCAGGTAAATTCTCTTCTCTTCAATTTTACAATCGATTTACAGTAGATCAGTTCAAATCGATTTACAGTGCGTCAATGGCAGTGTTAACTTCTCTTCTTTCAATTGATTTACATTAGATTTACAACAAATCAATTCCTTGTAATCGATTTACATTAGATTTTGTATTGATGCTGGTCGATTGATTTACAGTAAATCAGTTCCTAACTCGTTGTTGCGTCAACAGCTTTCTGTAGTGCCCGTCCATCTTCTTCCCCTATTAACTTCTCTTTTTCCCCTATTAAATCAGTCACTTGCAATCGATTTACAGTAGATTTTGGATTGGTGCTTGTCGATTGATTTACAATAGATTCTGTGTAATTTAATCTGGTAAAAGTCATGTTATATGGCCGTTCTTATTTGGATGTAGAAAATCCTGATTTAGGAATTAATTATAGATAACTAAAGTAAGAAGTTTTGAACTACTATTTTCTTGATAGCTAAAGTAAGAATTTTAAGGCTATATTGTGATCTGTTGATACACGTCGATGTAGGTATTTGACTGTTAAATAAGATCATTAGTGTAATGCTTGCGGCATGTGTAGAGTTATGGTGAGTATAACTAATACATATGGCTGCTTATTAAAGGTGTTGGGTCTTTTCAAAGCAGTTATCTGAGTGGGAAAAGGGCACACTTCTTCAGTAACATAAGGAATGGAATTGGCACTTCTCTCCGAATGTATGTACATTTCTGGGGAAAAGTGAGTACCAAGTTACTTAAATTGGAATTGACACTTTTCACATATCATTTAAGTAAGTAGTTTTTTAATAGACTTGGCAAAGTGTTTAAAAATGAGTTCATATTCTTCAGAACTTTGACCATTCAGCTGCATTTTAGTATTCATGGAGGTTATTTAGGACTAATGACAATACTTTAGCAATTGAAGTGCTCAAGCAGCACCTGTTTGAACTTAGCACCTGTAATACTTGGATTGTCCTACTCAAGGCAAACAAAATTAATAAGCCATTTGCTGTTAGAGCTATTTTTCAAGCAGTATTGGTGGACTGTGTGGAATGTGGTTAGTAAGAAACGATAGACTTTTTGAAGGACAAAAAGAAAGTGCAGCTTCTCTTCATTCTATCTATCCTTTTAGTGCAGCCTGGTGCTTGTACATAATGTAAATGTCTTTCTTGACAAAATCAGTGCTTTGCACATCCTGTACTATATTTGACAGGACGTACTTGGTGCTGCTTTGACATCAATGATATGTTATCCTTTCAAGAAAACAAATATGCCTTGGTTTTTGCTAATATTAATTTTTAAAGAAAGCTACTTCCACTTGATGACACTAAATGGTTGAAAACACGAAAATTGGATGTAATTAGTGGTTCTTGTAATATATAATCAGTTGCTGTCTTGTAGCAAAATCTAGTAAAGACTAGACCACAATGAGTCAGTTGCAACTAATGTATGTTTTATGTTTTATTAGATTTTAATTCCAATAGCGAGTCTTAGCCATTGTGATCCTTGAATTATGTGTATATACATATCTACTTTCGTATCCTCAAATGGGGTTGGGAGGTGGATTTGACTAGTACAATGTTCTTCGTGAGAAATAGAATGGATGATTGATGCTAGATAGTTACTCAAGTTGGAAGGTTGGGTCTACTTAGCTGCCAGATATCATTCCTTTTCCTTTTTATGTACAAATAATTGAAAGGTGATTTGCAGGTTCACATCCAAGTCAAATTATAATCACAGACACCTTTAGCACCAAATCTAAAGCGGCTTATCAAAAGAGAGAATTTTGCTGAATGCATAACTCCATTCGTCCTTTTTTTGCACTCTTGCCCATAGGTTTTCTTTCAAATGGTCCTTATTATCTAACGAGAAAAAAGTAGTGAATGCATATACAGGGTTAAACCTTAGTCGTGTCTGTCACTTACATGTTATGTAGGTTTCAATTTCATATACATGAGAAAGATAATTTTTTCTCTTGTTTGAGAACAACATTTGTGTACTATTCATAATTTTGGGAGAGCACAATGATCAAATTCTAATTTTTCACACAAATTGAAGTATATCATTGAGGTCCACGAGAACAAGAAAAAATTATGTATTAAAAAAATTAGTTGGGTCCTAAACTGGAAAACTGAATCGAGAAAATCAAACCGAGAAAAGAAAAATTGAATAAAATAGCTATTTTCGAATAACTGAGAAGAGATAGAAGAGAAGAATGAGATAAACGATAACTCTTATATCTAAAACAACCTTATCTCTAAAACAACCTTTGTCATCAATAACTCTTATCTATAAAACAACCTTTGTCACAAGGCTTTGTTTGTGTGCACAAGTTGTTAATGTTTTTCACATCTTGAGAATAGGATGGTGCTTCCTCCTGTTTTGCACGTGACCTGTTGATGTATTGGAGTTAATATGGTATTAATATACCTTAATGCGGCTAGATAATTTTTTTATTTTTTGAGAAGGAACTATATAAACTAGAGGTCGCAACCGACTTGTAATTGAACAAGACAACGATGAAGATGTGCGACCTTATATTGAGCAGTTGATGGATGCTCAAAACCATTCCGCGGCCCGGCCTTATATTGAGTTGATGGATAATAGGAACAACTCTGAAGACCAGGCACATGATGATCAATCTAATGAGTTGAACAGTTCTGTTGGTGGCACTGAAGTTCAATGTAATGATGATGAATCAGGTAACAGTTTTCTCTGAAATTATTTTCAAATCTTAATTGTGTGTTAATCTAACTAGTTTATATAGTGTAATTAGTAACCGTAGATTTATGTAATTTCTATTGTGATATTGAACTGGTTATATGGATATGCCTCTTCTGCAATTTTTCTAGGATCTAGCATTGCTGTCAAAGATGTCGTACATCCCATAACCATAATAGCTTCTGTTGCAACTGTAATGTTATAGAACACCCAACTTCTTAAAAAGATTTTCACTTGACCAGTCCTGTTTATTATTGCTAATACATGGTACAATTTGTTGCATCAATCTTGTATCCTTGACTGTTAGAGAGTTAACACCAACGTTCACCTCTTCTGCTAGTGTTTCAAAACTATTTGGACTTGTGACAACCTTTGATGCGGTTTATCGGGCAGTGGGAACATTCATATTCTGCTACTGATTCTTCACACCTAGAGCAGCATTTCACTTAGTAGGAGACATCATCACTACTGTCCATTCGTCCCAGTTTGCGCACCAACTTCAACAGTAGCAGTTGCATTATTTTGTGCACATGACTTAGCAGCTGTCACACCATCTGGTTTCCCAACCTGGGATGTAGCATGTTATTGTCGTGTAGTTGGTATCACATGTGTACGAGCTCGATCGCTAGTTGTCCCAACTTGCTGCTGCACCTATCCCATAAGATTTTGATGCCCAACTTTTGTAGATTTTTGTCCAGCAGCAGAACCTGTTGTAACACCAGCAACCACATGATCTTTAGCTGTAAGATATTTGCCTGAAGCATCACAAACATGTCCAGTCCTTGGATTTGTAGCTGTTTTCTTTGAAGTATCAAATACATGTCCAACACCTTTAGCCATAGGAGTTTGTCCAGTTGCTTTCCTCTCACTCTGATCATCCTTAATCCCTTCAGTAACACCAACATATCGCGATGATGTAGGGGTTTGTCCAGCTTTGTCATGACTGTCACACATCTGCCTAGCTTGTACAACTGGATTTACAGCATTGTAAATTCTCTCTGAGGCTGTAGAAGCAGGAACATCATGTGTGGGTTTAGCCTGAACCTTCACAAGCATTAATTCATCACCTCCAGTCCCTTTCGATTTAGGATTAGTAACACTTATCGCATCACCATTACAAGGTGTTGTAGGATTCAAAACACCAACTACTACAGCAGTAGTGATGGATTCAACTTCCTTAGGTTGCAACTGCACCAGCTGCTGTTGATCATGAGTCACCTCTGATGCTTTCACAACATTAGTAACCACAGAAGCATTAGGATCAACAGTAGCACCTCATACGATCTTAAAATTTCTAACGACACTAGATTAATCCTCCACTCGATTAGTGATCGCATTAGTATTTTCCTTAGGTTTCACATAAACATTATCACCTTCAGTAACAGCTGGTCCCAGCATTCCAAAAATATTAGACAAATCTTTGTCTAAAGCCATCACTATCCCTCTTTTCTTAGAAGTTGTGATAAAAGAATTAAACTATTATGAACTACAAGGGAAGAAAACAGTTGAGATATAAATCAGACATTTTCACGTAGTCTTTTATAGTTGCATCATTTATAACCAGCAAGTCAACTTTGTTGTTTGTCCACATTATTATTTCATGTATGCCTGTGACACACAAGATTCCTTTCCTTCCTTCCTTTTTAATTGTCATTTTAAATACAGAACCATTATTGATCAATCACATAGAGATTTATATTATCATATCATATGGGGTATAAGTAAATAAATTTGGGTTCCTGTCACATTATTCTTTGTCCTCACATTATTTCTTTGTCCTCATTCCTCACGCTGGTTTAGGAAGCTGGTCCCAGCATTCCAAAAATATTATCAAGTAGGCACAAATTAATCCAATTTGTTGGCTAAGCAATTGCCGGCCTTTCCTTTGTCAACGGCTCCTATAGAGCAATTCAAAATTTGTAGCCTATGGTGATTGGTTGATGAGGTCAGTGTGACCTCTCAACACCATATAAGCCACAAAGATTAAAAATGCTATGACAGTGACATAAATATTAGTACAATTACTAATCATACTCTTGAAATGGTCAATGATTATATGCTTGGATTTCTTAAAAGGAAGGTCATGATATCTTTTGTGAAAGGTGAGAATATTATGTGTATAAGTTCAGATGTAATCTTCCTTGATTGCAAAAACAAGATAAGGCTTTAGTCTTAGAGCAGCCAGGTCGTTACACATATGTAAATGAAGTCTACCATCCTTAATATTATAATGTATATGATCATGCATATTGCTGTAAACTTGTTTCAGCCAAATAAGGTTTAGTAAGTCTGTATGTAAATCAGATTTTTGGTTTGAAGTCTGTTGTGAACTGAAATTTGAGCTTGATTTGCTGTTGATGTTCTGACTATTGTCTGTTGTGAACAATATATGGTTGCTTCAACATTATTATACATGATAGAGGTCAACCTTCTGTTTATGAATTGTGATAGTGACTGAGTCTCTTACGTTCCCCGCTTTTATTTCTTTCGCTTTAGAGACAGTAATAGAAACGTGAAATAGTTTTGTTATAAAATAAATTATTATAACTTCTTTGGAGTAAGTCAATTATTAAACCCTTGATGTCCTACTATCTTGTTTGTCAGACAGGTTTCATGTTGTTTCTTTGCTGTCAATTCTTTTATCTAACAATGAAGACTAAGCTAAGTGGGGGAAGAGTGGAATAGTGGTATTTACCTGAATAAGCAGTGAGAGAGATACCTGATTGTAAATTGTGTATTGTGGAGGTTTTTGGTTGGTATGGAATTTTGAAGATGTTTTTTCCGCATTGTATTTTATCTTCTGATACAATTATTTTATAATTTCAGGTTATACAGTTTGATGCTCGATAATTCAACGGGTGGAAGATTTCATAATGATAAAAAGTTGCAGAAATCGTTTGAAGACCATCATTCGTCTGGATTAGTTATATAATGACATTAGCTATTTAGCTCAAACAATATAAGTTTAGTTATTGTGACATCAATATTTTTTATTAGTAATTCCTTCTATTGTTAAGATTTAATGAGATATATTATGTTTTTTAATTAATATTAATATATTTTCTTATTTGGGTCATATTT
This sequence comes from Nicotiana paniculata, assembly GCA_005239505.1. NCBI lineage: Eukaryota > Viridiplantae > Streptophyta > Magnoliopsida > Solanales > Solanaceae > Nicotiana > Nicotiana paniculata. The sequence continues at coordinate 41,893 of ML323058.1, read as the reverse complement.
TGGATAAATGTAGTAACTATTATTAATAGTGGCTACAATATTGCTATTACCGCTTTTTGACTTTTAGCGCTAATTTACTTGGATATACCAGCTATATATATGGATGGTAAATGGGCAAATTAAGATATTTTACAAGGGATATTGCAACTATTATAATTGCTATAAAACAATTACTGTTAAAAATATTGACTTTATGCGACAATTTAGTTAAACATATTAGCCACTAAAATAGAAAACTAAAATGTTTTTAGAAGGGATACTATGGCTATTTTAATTGCCACAAGATAATTGCCGTTAAAGATGCGAACTTTTAGCGGCAATTATTTTGAATTTAGCGGCTATAAAAATGGATGCTAAAGGAGTATAATTAGCCATTACAATTGCCCCAAACAATTGCCATTAAATATGTGAACTTTTAGCCGCAATTATTTTGAATTTAGAAGCTATAAAAACAGTTGCTAAAGCAGTATAATTAGCCATTATGGATTAGATTTAGTAGCCATTATAATTGCCGCTAAAGATAATAATCTTTAGAGGCAATAAACCATACCTTTCACAAGCTTTTGTGACAATAGCCGCTAAAGGATTTAGCGACCCCAACTTCAACGGCCAAACACTAATGGCCGGTAAAACATATAGCCGCCATTGTTATTGCCGTTAAATCTGTTTTATATTGCCGCTAAAGCCCATTTTTGTTGTAGTGTAGAAACCTTTTACTTAACTCAATTCAAGAGTACCATCTCAACACACGAGTGAATTACCACAATCACCCAACATGCAAATCCTTAAGTAGTAGTCTATACCACCATAACCCTTCCGGGATCCGCCTAAACATGACAGGCCATAGCATTCAAATGCTCCCTCGTGAAATCCGTTACAACGGCCGACAAGCCCTGCACACACCAGCACAAACCACATGCATAACTTAATCACATCAAAAGAACTGATCACTACCGTAAATGTGTCATTCCAACCATGGCTAACCAATCTATTTGCTTTTAATCATCTTCAATTACCTCAGGAATAATAGCAACTTCCTTCAACTCATAGCAAACTCAACCCTCACTCCTCCCAAGTGGCCTTGATTCACGAGACTATGCTGCCTAAATCCCGCATCCCGTCTCATACCTTTCTGATAATCTTTCTACAATCCGTAGTTTATTTCTCTCACTCCTCCAATACTATCCTGCATGCTAAAACATATCATAGAACATTACAACCATCCTCCTTTTTCTCAGAAATTACTCCGCAAAAGCTCGATTCTCGATCGTTCTGCTACCTGAAACCCTTAAACGCCGCATTCTTGACTTTTGAACTCACTAGGACGGCTATTGAGAGTCACCCACTCTGACTGGCCCCGAATACAATCAACTTCAAGGCACTTCTAGCACATGAACACCCCTTTTAAGGAAACACGTGACCGAGTCACTATCCTGACAACTCACCTATGCCTTAAGCAAAATTCTAAATCTTCCGAAGCCTAACCCTAGCCCGACAGGGCCAACTTTTTCCTACATTCATCAAATCCCACGCACAATCACCATTTTACTCATTTCCCTTAGCTTTAATAACTTGCCAACATGCTGATAACCTGCCACCCCATGAGAAGACAATCCTACAACCCAACTGCAGATAGTGGGACTCCCCCACTTAGCCCAAAGCTACTCCTTGCACCACTCTAGAACCCGTCGAGATCCTTTCTCCTTTGATAACACAACCTTGCTCAACCAATCGGTCAAATTCTTCCAAATCTTCTTGCTAGCACTCCCTAAATACTCAAATTCTCTAGCATCATTCACACATTCTACCTCTCACCGACTAGCCACTAGAACCATTCACAGAGACCTACCAACCACGCCGCCGCTAACCTATTCACAGAAGATAACCCACCTTTGGAAATCACCCGAGGACACCTTCCAACGACGCTAAAATGCACGCTCTCTACGACTTCAATACCCCATCCTATGCCCTGCTTCATTTACCAAATTTACTAGTCTGTTTGCTCCTCATGGACATCCATTAAATGCGCGACAATATCTTCAAATTCCAAGCTATGTTGCCGCTCCCCCACTTTGCAACTGCTCGACTTTCGCTTCTTACACCTAGCCTCCTAGAAATGGAACCGCCGCCTAGCCTCACCTCAGGATCAATCTCTGCCAACCGCATTCTTCAATACTTCTTCTCAATACTTTGACCCCACGCAACCTAAGAAACCATAGCACCGACAAACTTAACACATTCCATTCGATAAACGACGATGATGACACGTCACAGGTGCATATCCCACCTCACTTAAAGACACGAAGTATTACTACTTTGTCAACCCCAACCGGACCTTTCGTAATCTAAATGCCTTTCCTCCGCCGAAACTAAAATACCGAAATCTCAAAATCACACTCTGAGAAGACCTCCCTTCAAACAATTCATCACCCTCAACATACGCGCAAGCATTCTATCATCATATTGACATCGCGCGATAACCAATCGCAAGCATCATCACTACCTGAGCATAGCCTTAAGGCTCCCAGAAATACAGCTACAGAGCTGAAACAACATATTATTCTTCTGCAGGGCCATAACAATAGCCCCCCACCAATTACACATGGAAACATCTCGAATTACATCCGTAGCACCATTTCAATTCCTCAAATTTCCTGATTCATAGCAAGCGCTTCGCGACGCATAAGATTGAGTAAGAATAAACTTAGGCATAAGCCTTAAAGGAATCAAATCGCACAATGAGGAATCAAGAAGGGAAGTACTCCTAACAGCCTGTATCCTCTCGAATATAAGTACAGACGTCTCTGTACCGATCCGCAAGACTCTACCAGACTTGCTCATAACTCGTGAGACCTAAGGGAACCTAGTGCTCTGATACCATGTTGTCACGACCCAAAATTCATAAGGTCGTGATGGAGCTGGACATCATTGTCAGGCAAGCCACTCATTTATTAATCGAAATAATTTCCGTTTTAAACATTTATGAAAAACATTTCCTTGCACTTTATTACATATTAACTAAATAACAATCTGTTAATTAAAAACAATGGTTTGAAAACTACACATTAGCAAATATATCCAAACACATCCCAGAACCCGGCGTCACAAGTTCATGAGCAATTTTTAGGAATTTATACAATCATTACAAAGCATGTCCGAAATACAAATTGGAAAAGGAAATTTAAAATGAAAATAAATACAGTACGAGGGAGACTCTATCAGCTGCGGATCGCCTCCGGATGATGCAGCTCGCCTAAGTCTCCGAATCCTCCACATTGCTATGAAAGTATATGTGCAATAAAATGCACAGCAAGTGTAGCATGAGTACAAAAACAACGTGTACTCAGTAAGTCGCCCGCCTAACCTCAGAGAGGTAGTGACGAGAGGTCAAATTAGACACTTACTAAAGGTAAATTTAGAATATTTAAGTGGACACTAAGAATGATTGTCATAGGCAATTTATTAAAATCAGGAATAAATATTTTCAACTTCGTTCACGTTTAACACTTTATATCTTCGTCATATTAATAACAATTAATCAACATGGGTTATTTAATCAAATAATAATTAATCGACGGGAAGGAAAAACTTCTTTCAAAATCTTTTTAATAACTTTAATCTCTGTCATTTCAATTGACAACTTAATATTTCAGGCCAGTAGTCAAGCAAAATCATAGCAACTACGCATTAAATATCATGTGCAAGCAATGCCGAGGGTCGAATGGCGTGGACCAACAATAATAAATTGTGCACTGCCGAAGGGTCAGACGGCTCGAGCCATAGATGCATCTATCTGCCCCGCTCGCGAATCGATCATGCGACGCGGTTAAAAATAATAAGGCTAGCCTGCTCGCGAATCATACATGCGACTCAGGTGCTCATATGAATACACACAAATACAGGGTCATCCTGCTCGCGAATCATACATGCGACTCAGGCACCCAAAGTTACACATATCCACATAATAAATCCGTATTTTATCAAGAAAGCAGTTTTTCTCAGGAAAGTGGTAAAATTCTTCTTAAAGGAACAGGAATATAGCTTTTAAATCTTTGTTTTGAAACTCATTTGCCAAGTTTAATGATATTCCATAATATAACCCTACTTGGTGTACAATTATCCACAGAGGAATCAATTCTCTTTTTAGATGATTAAGAAAAAAAGCTATATCCTTCTTCAGATATTCAATTACGATTTCAATTATATTAGCAGTTTAATAATACATGCAGGATTATAGGTACGACACATAAGGCATGCTAGTGGGTCCTAGACTACCCGGACATGGCATAATAGTAGCTACGCACGGACTCACGTCACTTCGTGCGTACGTAGCCCACGAAGATAATAGCATGTACTTAATTAATTCACCTAGGGGGACAATTCCTCCTCACAAAGTTAGAAAGGATACTTACCTCGCTCCGAGATTCCATAACCGGCCTCCAAGCCCTCCCGATGACTCCAAACGGACGCACAACGCCCCAAAACTATCCAAACAACGACAACCCTATGAAATATACTCTAATATTGCAACAAATTCCAAATCATATAGTTTCCCAACCACGCTTAGTGAAATGACCAAAAGGCTCCCGGACCCACGTGCCCGGAATCCGAAATTTCTCAAAGATATATTCTACCCATAGCCTTACTAACTCAAATATACAATTTACTCAAATATTCATGCTCAATTCGTGGCTAGAAATCCAAATTTCCATTTTCTAGGTTTCTTCAATATTTCCCAAATTCCTACAATCTCCATGTCTAATCCATGCATATAATCTTGTATTTAACTTAAAAGCATGAAGGAGTTACTTACCTTGACATTGCATGAAGGAAACCTCTCTTTGAAGCCTCCCAAGATCGCCTAAGCCAAAGAAGAAATGAAGAAAATGAACCAAGAATCCTTGTTTCAAAACATTCTGCCCAGGCCGATTTTCGCACCTACGATCAGATCCTCGCACATGCGCTTCCGCAGGTGCGCCCAAGAGCCCGCACCTGCGGCTTCCTTATCCTCCAGCTAGATCCGCACCTGCGACCCACTGCCCACATTTGCGCCTTCGTAGGTGCGGAAATTCCACCGCACCTGCGATCCCAGCCAAACCTGCCCACTCTCGCACCTGCGGCCAAATCCTCGCAGGTGCGGTCACACCAGATGACAGCAACATCAGCCTTCTTTAACCTCCCAAACTTGATCCGTTAACCACCCGTAATCCACCCGAGGCCCCAGGGACCCCGTCCAATTATACCAACCTGTTCCAAAACATAATGCGGACTTGCTCGAGGCCTCAAATCACATCAAACAACTTCGTAACCACGAATCGCACCCAAACCCCAACTTTATAAACTTAGAAATTTCCAACTTCTACATCTGATGCCGAAACCTATAGAATCACGTCCGATTGACCTCAAATTTTGCGCACACGTCATATTTGACATCACGGACCTTCTCCAATTTCCGGAATCGTATTCCGACCTCGATATCAAAAATTCCACTTCCGGTCGGATTTCTCAAAAAAAAAAACCTTCAAATTTCTATCTTTAGCCAAATGACTTCAAAATGACCTACGGACATCCAAATTCACTTACGATCATGCTCCCAACTCCAGAATCACCATACGAAGCTATTCCTAGACTCGGAATCCCAAACGTACATCAACATCACTAAAATACATTTCAAGCCAAACTTAGGAAATTCCTTCAAAAATGCTGACTTCCACAATATACACCGAAATGCTCCCAGGTTATCCAAAACGCGATCCGGACATACGCCCAAGTCCGAAATCATCATACGAACTTGTAGGAACCTTCAAATCCTGATTCGGAGGTCGTTTACTCAAAATTCCAATCTTAGTTGATTCTTCCAACTTAAGGCTTCTGAAATGAGAATTTTCTTTCGAAATCAACTCTAAACTTCCCGAAATTCAATTCCGACCACGCCCACGGGTCATAATACCTGAAATGGAGCTCCTCACGACTTCAAACCGCTAAACGACGTGCTAGAGCTCAAAATTACCGGTCGGGTCGTTACAACCTTATTGAAAATGCATGAGTATTGTGGGTAATTGTTGGTCCCAACTGAGTATGAATGGCTTACAATTGACTTTTTGAAATAACCTTTCACTTTGAGGAGGTGGGAACTAATTTATTTGCTCTAGGACCAGCAAAGACATAAGTTTGGGGGAGTTGATAAGTGTGGATTTTAACCTCTTACTGGTACCTTCTTACTTTAGGTTTAGTCCGAAAATGTTTATTCTTGTTCTCAAAACTTATGAAATTATGCAAATTACAGGCATGTTGGAGAATTGGACCTTAACGAAGAATTCTAACTTAAAAAGGAGTGTTCTGGCCTATAAAGGCAAGAAGGAGTGCAACGTGCCAAAGTGCGGTCCGTAGAAGTAATTCTGCGACCACAGAGGAAAGTGTTTTCTGCAGAAATACATTTGCGGCTGTAGAACTGATACCTGAGCCTCAGAGAATGTCTAACAAGAGCGGTCCACACATCAAATTGTGCGGACGCAAAACTTGGTTTCACTGACAAGAATTCAAAAGTTCAGAGAAGGTGTAAAATGACCAAGTGTGAAGCCTTGCCAAAAGTGCAGCCGTAGAAGGAATTGTGCGGCCAAAGGAGCTAAAGTGCAACCATATATGGAATTGTGCGGCTGCAGAATCTCTCCAACTGAAGAAGAAAAGTAAAGAGCGGACAGCACATGTAATTGTGCGGCCGCAGAACCTCCCGAAGTGACTTTTTGTCATCGAATTTCAGGGCACTATAAATAGACGGGAAACACTTTATTATGGCAAGTTTTGTATTGTTTTTAGTAGTAGCGATTATATTTTTTTGTTTTAGGAAAATAGTGACTATTTTGGGTGAAGAATCATTAGTTTTATGAATTTAATCTTAGTTTATGGCTTTAATTATTTCTTCTTTTATGTTGTCTTCACTTTCTAGCATGAGTAGCTAGATTTTCTCTAGGGTTGTGACCCAACCCTAGTGTGTAAACCTTATGGGTAATTAAATATTATTTTTTTATGTTGGGTGTTTATTATTTAGCCTTGTTCATGTATTATTTCTAGAATTAATGGTCACAAATATTGTTTTTTACCTATTTGACTTGGTTCTTACTTGAGAAAGAGGGACCTAGTCTAGGAAAACTTGGCTAACAAGAAATTCAACTAGTTAAGGTTTTGGCTAGTCTAATTAAAGGGTTAGAACTTGAAATAGGAAAAACCCGACTTGAGCTCATATCAACCATTTGAATTGCTACTCATTTGGACTCGAGAAAGCCTATTTGGGCATAATCACTCTATAACCGAGAGGTATTGAATGGTTGAGAGTTGAGAGTTATACTACTCCCCGATAACTAAAACAAGCATTAACGTGATTTACCCATTAGGTTAGCACCTAGGCAAAGGTTATATCCATAGAATTTTTCCCATTTGATAAAGACATAAACAATTACACGTTTTCTAGTTTCTTCTAATTAGTTCATATTTGTAGTGTTAATTTTAGATTTAGAAAACAAAAACTCTTTGTTGGAAGTGCAATTGAGCTATTTCACGTACTCTCATCAAGCGTTTACTCTAACACCCCTTGTAAACTCCCTGTGGAAATTGACCCCGATTCTTATTGGGTACTATTCTTCCAATGACCGTTTCCACTCACTATTGAGTGCGGATTGGACCTGGATCATGGCCTTCCCCGGATGATATAATATGGTGATATCATAGTCTTTCAACAACTTTAACCATCTCTGCTGCTGCAAATTAAGGTCCTTCTGCTCGAACAGATGCTTGAGACTTCGATGGTCAGTGTAGACCTCATATGGAACGTCGTATAAATAGTGCGTCCAAATCTTCAACGTGTGAACAATGGCTACAAGATCGAAATCATGCATAAGGTGATTCTTCTCATGAATCTTCAACTGTCAAGACGCGTAGGCATTGCTTGTATTCACGGTCTTGATAAAGTAATAACGGGTGAATTAGTCGAATTTGAAGAGGGTACAATAGGCATTTCTTTGAAATTGGAATCAAATAATGTTGGTATTGAATTAATAGGCGATGGTTTGTTGATACAAGAAGGTTTTTTGGTAGGAGAAAGACATATGCGGTTGGATTAGTACAATTATTGGTAGCATTATAGTCAGTATTCCAAGAAATGCTGGCTTTTTCAATTGCCCCCGGGTGCAATGGCTCCTTGTGCAATAGCAAGTACCAGTTTAACTTGGGGGTGATGATTTAGTGGCAGTGGGTGGCAAGGTGGATTTGGATTTCAGACCATATTCTCCATAGGGCCCTTTTATCTCTTCCTTCTCTGAGCTATACTTATGGAAGAAGGAACCGAGAAGAAGGTATCAGCAACAACTGGTTTTATTACGGGGCGTTTCGTAAGAGGACTGGATCAGGCTACCATGAGACAAAAGATCTTCTTTATAAAGGTTAGAAGTAAGAAAGAACCTTTCTAGAAAAAAAAAAAAAGAGGACTGGAATCTATACATTGATTCACAATTTTTTTGAACCATATGAATCAAAAGGAATATGTACGGTTCCTAAAGGATACAAGTTTACCCTAATCAATCGACTTTATCGAGAAAGATTACTTTTTTTTAGGCCAAGAGGTTGATATCGAGATTTCGAATCAACTTATTGGTCTTATGGTATATCTAGTATCGATACTTTCAACCTCCCATTGTGGAAATCCATCTATGGTAATAGACAGTAAAAACTCCATACAAGTATAGGTTGGGTTTTCTGGGTTTTGATGTTTACCTTCTTATTATTAAAAGGGGAAGGTTTAATAAAGGAGCTTTCAGCCCTTTTACTGGATTGTTGGTCAGCAGCCCCGACCTATAGAATGAATAAGGAGAGGCTTATAAATGACTAAACCACTCGGCAGTTCATTCTATGATTTATCATTCATGGACATATTGATTTGCATCAACACTGCAAAGTCCAATACACGGCGCGTCACAATACATGGTGTAAGATCCCAAACCTATAGGCAACACAAACACTGGGTTGTATCAATGCAGTCTTGAGCTTCTAGAAGCTCTCTTAACACTCCTCAGACCACCTGAATGGGGCACCTTTCTGGGTCAATCTATTCAAAGGTGCAGCAATGGACGAGAAACCTTCCACAAAATAGCGATAATATCCTGCCAAATCAAGGAAACTCCGGATCTCAATAGTAAAAGACGGTCTGGGCCAAGCTTGAACTGCCTCAATCTTCTTCGGATCCACCTTGATCCCCTCCTAGACACCAATGACCCCAAAACTCCAATGAATCGAGCCAAAACTCTCACTTGGAGAATTTAGCATATAGCTTCTTCTCCATCAAAGTTTGGAGTATGATCCTCAGATGCTGCTCATGATCCTACGAGTACACCAATATATCATCAATGAGTACTATGAAGAAAGAATGAATATATGGTTGGAATGCGTTTTTCATCAAGTTCATAAAGGCTATTGGAGCATTGGTCAGACCAAAGACATCACCAAAAACCTGTAGTGACCATAGCGGGTCCTGGAAGTCATCTTCGGAATATCTAAATCCCGAATATTCAACTGATGATACCCAGACCTCAAATCAATCTTTGAACACTTTAGCACCCTGAAGTTGATCAAATAAGTCAGCAATGCGCGATAGCGGGTACCTGTTCTTAATAGTAACCTTGTTCAGCAGCCTTTAGTCAATACATATCCTCATGGTACCATCATTCTTCTTTACAAATAGAATCGGTGCACCCTAAGAGGCACAAGGCCTGATAAAGCCCCTATCAAGTAGCTCCTGCTAGTGCTCCTTCAACTCAATAGGTGCCATGTGATACAGCGAAATAGAGATGGACTGATTGCCCGGTACCAAGTCAATACCAAAATCAATATCCATGTTGGATGGAATTCCCGACAAGTCTACTAGAAATACATCTGGGAAGTCTTTCACTTCCGTAACTAACTCAACTGTAGGAGTATCAACACTAATATCCCTCACGAAGGCCAACTATGCCAAACATCTCTTCTCAACCATCCTTTGGGCCTTCAAATGTTAAATCACTATAATAGGAACATAATCCAGGGAGCCTCTCCACACTAACCTCGGCACCCCCGAGATCACCAATTTCACAGTCTTAGCATGAAAATAAAGGATAGCGTGATATGGAGACAACCGGTCCATCGCCAAAATCACGTTAATATCAACCTTGATAAGCAATAAAATATCAACTCTCATCTCATATCCCCAATAGTCACCACACACGATCGGTATAAAAAATCCACAATAATAGAATCACACACTGGCGTAGATACATGAACAAGCATAGCTAAAGAATCACAAGTTATATCCAAATTACGAGCAAAGTATGATGATACATATGAATAAGTTGAACAGGGTAAAATAATACTGAAGCATCCTTGTGGCACACTAAAACAACAATTGTGATCACAGAATTGGAAGCAACTACCTCTGGTCTGGCGAGAAATGCATAAAAACGAGCTTGACCACCACTTGTCTGACCTCCCCCTCTAGGGCGACCTCAACCCGTACGAGCTCTACCCCGAGCTATTTAATCGGGTGGTGTAGCAACTGGTGCAGGAGTCATAGACTAGCATCCCTTCCACACTGGACCTCTATAATAATGGGACAATACTTCCTCACATGCCCCAACTCTCCAAAATCATAACAACCTCGAGACGAATATGACTATGGGGCCTAAATTCGTCCTCAAGAAATAGGATAACGAAATTAAAGAACATAATACTGACAAAACCTGAATTGATGGAGCACGGTATGAGCTCTAAGATGGGGGTGCACTGAAAGATTACTAAATTGGGTGAGTGTTGTATGAACCTTGGCTAGCTGATGCACCATGACGAACCTAACGAGCCATTGGAGCGGGCCTGAGAGGACGACCTCTACTGTTAAGTGACTGACCTCCTGATGAGGTACCACTAAACCCAGCTGAACTAGAGGGCCTCTTTCCATCTCTCTCCTTGCGCTCAAGCCTACAAAACCTGCTCTAAGCGCCTAGCGATCTCGACCACTTGGTCAAACCTAGCATCCGTCTCGGACTCTAGAGTTAGACTGTAATGTAGACCATAGTTGAGTCCATCAATGAACCTCCTGATCCTCTGTCTCTCTCTCAATGGGGGCCAACCATAGCATGACAGGCCAAATCCGTGAATCTTATCTCATACTGAGTCACAGTCATATCCCCCTGGTGTAGCTACTCAAAAATCTTTATGCAGCTCCTCTCTACGAGTTTGTGGAACAAACTTCTCTAAAAAGAGAATTGAGAACTCATGCCATGCAAGTGGCAAAGTGCCAACTGGCTTGCTCAACTAATATACTTGCCACCATCTGTAGGCCACCCTTGTCAGCTGAAAAGTGGTGAATACAACTCCATTAATCTCTAAAATACCCATTGTGTGAAGAATCCGCTGACACCAGTCTACAAAATCCTGAGCATCCATTGATTTCCTTCGTTGAACCTCTGGCTGTTTAAGCCTCCCAAACTGCTCCAACCTCTTCTGCTCCTAATCGGTCAAAGGTGGACCAACCTTAGCCGAGCAACAGCAACCGGCTGAGCTGGTAACACCCTCGATGTTTGAAAACCCTGAGGAAGTTGTTCTATGATATAACTGGTGCAACTGGAGTCGAAACCACCTGAGCCAGGCTCGTTAACACAATCAAAATCTAGGCCAAGTCCTCCTGAAGGACAGAAAAACAATGGGCACTACTGGTGCTTGAGTTGGTCCCACCGGCTCAACAGTAATTGGAACTTGCTCCTCAACTAGAGCAAATGGTTGCTCCACAGGTGCTGCTCTGGCTATAGTACGAGCCCCACCTCAGCCGCTACTGCGGACCCGGCCTCTCGCGGCCTTAACTAGTGGTCGTCTACCTAATCCAGTTGCACGAGTCCTTACCATCTGTGAGAGAATAGAAGAGTCAAGGTTCGAACTTCGGACATAACAAATTCGCACGACAAGAATGCAAGAAGGTGAAGTTTCCTAATAGTTTGGTAGCCTCTCGCAGATAAGTACAAACGTTTCCGTACTGATCCGCAAGACTCTATTAAACTTGATTATGACTCGTGAGACCTAAGAAACCTAGTGCTCTAATACCAACTTGTCACGACCCAAATCTCACCGGAGTCACGACGGCGCCTAACACTACTTGCTAGGCAAGCCATCAATGATATAATAATAATAATAAATTTTAATGAACATGGTCTGATAACTCAACAATGGAAAAATATCATGAAATAACTTAGAATGTAACAACAAACTGCTACAACCATCCCCAAAATCTAGTGTCAGCAAGTACATGAGAACTACTGAATATCAAAATACAAACCAAATCCTCTAATACAACTCCCTAAATAGTAGAACGGTGATAATAGAAATAATGAAAGATAACTTCAAGGTTTGCGGAAGGTATAGAATCTACCTCGTAGTCTCCCAAAAATCTGGTAGCAACAGGACTCTAGAGATCAACTCGTCCAGAAGTACCTGGATATGCATACGAAGTGCAGAGTGTAGTATGAGTACAAGTGACCCCATGTACTAAATAAGTAACAACACTAACCTTGGGATGAAAGCAATAATGAGCTCAAAAATAACAGTTAGATATTAACATCAATAACCAGTAACAATTCAGAATATAAAGGGAACGGTAGAAGCAAGTGGCTCAATGATGTTATGTTTAGCTTGTTCACATTTTAGAAATTTAGACATGATTTCCATTTATAACAGTTAAAACCTAACACAGATAAAATATTTTATTTATCATCTGGCATGAGAAAATTATATCTCTACGCCTATATGTTATATATACATGTCAATTCAATAATATCACAGTGGATCCATCAAGAGTAATCACACTTAGCACTATACGGTTTCTTGGCATAATTGTCTATCATCAAGCACGAATATAAAATAATGTGCATGCGCCTACTGCTAGCAGTCAGACTCCAGAGGTTGCTCAATAATGAGGCCCGGTGCACGTATCGGCCCAAATCAATAACACTAATCTTGATATGAGCCTGGCGTACATGTCACCTCAAAATCAATACCAAATCGGCTGTATGGCCCAATCTCAGCCATAAACTAGTCAAGTATAAGTTAACCACATCTCACTATATTCAATCCAACAATGTTACACATATGAGGCATCAATCAACATGTGAGGAATCAGATAAGAAAGTACTGAGACGGATATATAGAACATAAATGTAGCATCATGACTGAGAACATATGTTCAAATAAGGAAAATAACTACAAATAGCATGAAATAGACCTATCCAGTCTAAACCAAATAGCACATAGACTAGACATGATTTCTAACATGAACCGGAACTCAAATAAACAAAATGGTGTTGAAACACGGATATAACGAGGCATGATATCCAACCAATCCCATAATAATCTAAAAGCCATCTTAAATCATGAACACATCGGTGCATGCACACACACCTGTCACCTAGCGTATTTATCACCTCAATACCTTTCATATAACATAGTTCCCATGGTTAAATACCCTGAAATCTAAGTTTAGATATGTTACTTAACTCAAAGTGCAAAAATTAATACTCCAAAATTCCCTTGCCATGCGAATCGGCCTTTGAGTGACGAATCTAGCCAAAGCAACTTAATATCATCAATATAAACCATCAGAAACAATTCCAAATGATAAATCTAAGTCTTGAATCAAATATGCAAAGTCAACCTCAAGGCCTCACCCCAAAACCCATCAAAATTCACAAATTTCGAACACCCATTAAATTACGAGTCCAACCATACTAATTTCATCTAATTTCATCCACAAATCGACCCCCAAATTACCAAATCTCACTCTCCAATAACATATCCCAAAATCACCAAATTTCACTTTAAGTTCACATAAACTAGGTGTAATAATCAATGGGTAACCAACATCTAACATCAAAAGTGATTAAATTTCACTTACCTTTTCAATTAGGATGAAAAGCGCTCCAAAAATAGCCTAACATTGAGCTACAAAAATTCCAAAAATGATAAAATGACCAAACCCTTCGTTTATAAAATCTGCCCAACGATACTCGTATATACGGTCAGTTGGTTGCACCTGCTACGCCGCTTTTGCGGACCAAATTCCGCTTTTATGGAAATCACTTAAGTTTAGAACTTGCGCACATGTGGTCCCCTCTCCGAACCTGTGGAACCGCTTATGCGATCCATCCTCCGCATAAGCGTATACCCAACCTCCATCAAAATTTTGATTATGCACCCACTCGTCCGCATATGCGGGCTCGCAGATGCAGAAATCCCTTGCATATTATGCTCCTCCCCAGGTCTAGCCCAGTCTTCTTTTGTGACCACCAGTCCACATCTACGGACTCACAATCATGGATACCCTTCCGCATCCATAGAATCCACCTAGCCTAGCCTTAATCCGCACCTGCGGCCAAATCCTTCGCAGGTGCGATCGCACCATAACTTGAAACCTTCAACATAATTCTCTAAGTCCCAACATGATCAGCAACTCATTCAAACCACACTCGAGACCCTCGGGACCCTATCCAAATATATCAACAAGTCTAAATATAATACGAACCTACTCGAAGCCTAAAATCACATCAAACAACTCCAAAACCATCATACGCACCTCAATTCAAACCTTACAAAACTAATGAGCTTCCAACTTCTAAAACTCATGCTGAACCATATCAAATCATCTCCGAATAATCTCAAATTTTGCATGCAAGTCCCAAATGACACAACAGACCTATTCCAGCTCCTGAAACTGAAATCTGAACTCGATATCAACAAGGTCAACTCTCGGTCAAACCCCTCAATCTTCCAAACCTTCAACTTTCCAACTTTCACCAAAAAGCATCAAATCAACCTATATACCTCCATATCAACATCCGAACATATGCCTAAGTCCAATACAAAAGTATTGGAACCATCAAAATACCATTCTAGAGTCATCTACACAAAAGTCAAACTCCGGTCAACTCTTTCAACTTAAGCCTTCAACCTTGGGACTAAGTGTCCCAATTCACTCCAAGACCTTCCCTAAACCAATCCAACCACCCCGACAAGTCACGTAGCCACAAATGAACATATAAGAATCAATATATAGGAGGACGGGGAAATAATACACAAAATGACGGTTCGGGTCGTTATATTTCAACTCCACTAAATATGGATCCTAATACTGATGGGACTTTACTTGTTCAATCAAGGACGACCGGAACCCATTTTTTATGGCCACATCCCTACTATAATCCTTGACAATTCATGCACCCAAGTTTGCCAAGCTATGGATCTCTCTGATCATAGGTTGTTCACGTACCACCAAACAAGCCAAGTTACTTGTTGACTTTCTACTAAGAGCATCTTCCACCACATTGGCCTTCCCCATATGGTAGAAAATATTAACATCATAGTCCTTGGGAAGTTCAAGTCATCTCTTTTGCTTTAATTTTAGTTCCCATTGCTTTAAATGTAATGCAAACTCTTGTGATCGGTATACACCTTGCAATAAACATCATATAGATAGTGGCGCCATATCTTTAATGCAAATACCACCACGGGGTGTTCTAAGTCATGAGTGGGATAACTCTTTTCATGGTTCTTCAATTTCCTTGAAGCATAGTCAACCACTTTACCTTGTTGCATCAACACCACCCCAACCGAACTCTTAAAGTATCACAATACACCATGAAGCCCTCTAAGCCTGTCGGTAAGATCAACACTGGTTCCATAGTCAACCTCACTTTCAATTCATGGAAGCTCTTTTCACAAGCACCCGATCATTGAAATTTGACAACTTTCTATGTTAGTTTGGCCAAAGGAGATGCAAGAGAAGAAAAACCTTCAACAAGCCTCTGATAGTAGTCCGCTAATCCCAAGAAGCTCAAATCTCCATCGGTGTAGTCAGTCTAGGACAACACTTAAACGCCTCAATCTTTTGGGGGGTTTAACCCTGATACACTAAAGTGATACCACTTGACCCAAGAATACCACTGACACAAGCCAAAATTCGCACTTAGAGAATTTGGCATACAACTTATGCTCTAATAGTGTTTGCAACACCGTTCTCAAATGATCAGCATGTTCCTCTCGACTTCACGAGTAGACTAGTATGTCATCAATGAACATTATCACAGACATATTAAGGAACGGTTTAAGAACCCGATTCATCAGATCCATTAAATTTGAAGGTGCATTGGTCAACCCGAATGACATCACAAAAAAGTTATAATGCACATAGCTGGTACAACAAGTTATTTGGGAATACTTGGAATTATTTCAATTGGATTTATTTCAATTATTTTAGTTTAGATTATGTAGTATTTAGAATTTAATATTTCTCTTGGATCTTCAACTGATGGTACCCTTACCTTAAGTTAATCTTTGAGAAGTACTTTGCCTTTTTAACTATTCAAACAAATCATCTATTTGAGGAAATGGATACTTATTCTTCATACTCACCTCGTTAAGTTACTGATAGTCAATACACATTCTCAAAGATCTATATTTCTTTTTCACAAATAAAACTGGTTCACCCCACGGTGAGACACTCGGCCTAATGAACCCTTTGTCGAGCAAGTCCTTCAATTGCTCATTAAATTCTTTTAACTCTATTGGGGCAATTCAGTATGGCGAATAGATATTGTTTGTGTATCTCGCGTCACATCTATCCCAAAATCAATAACATGATATAGTTGAATACCCTGAAGTTCATCGAGAAAGACATCTGGAAACTCATAGGTTGAAAGGCCCCATAAACTCTTACTTAAAATCAGGATTTCGTGGTGCCGAAGTAGGCTTACAGACTTTTTGGGTTGAACAGTGCGCTGGAGAGTAAAAGAAAATTTTTGGCAGAAAAAGACATTTTTGCGGCCCACTATACGGCTGTGAAATCACTCTGTAGGCCGAAGAATGGCCGCATAGTGAAGAAGAAAACTGGTCAAGTTTGGATGATATTATGCGGTCAACTATGCGATCGCAAAACCATTTCACAGGCCGCATATCAACCGCGGAACCAACATGAAAATTTTCTGGAAGGAGGTTCTGCGGCGCATTATGCGACCACATAACAGGTCTGCAGGCCGCATAATAGCCGCATAGTGGAGCAAAACTGCCCAGTTCGAGAGGGCTATTTTATGGACCGCAGAAGCATTATGCGGTCACATATGCGACCACAGATTGTGTTTCAGAGCTTTATTTTTCAGTTTTTTTAAACCCAACCCCATTCTTATAAAACAATGTTGAGGGTCATTTTAGAAGGTTAAAACTCACATTTTAGAGAGAGAGGAAGGTGGTCTAGAGTGAGAAGAGGAGTTCTAAGTCATTTGTTCATCAATCTTTGTTCAAATCTTGAAGATTTCTCTAGGGTAACTCACAAGGTCTTCAAACAAAAGGTAAGACTCTACACCCTAACCCTTAATTTCGGATTAACTAAAATGGGTAATTAGTAAAGCAATTCTTGGGTATGGGAGTTATTTATTTTACATACATGTACCATATGGGGTAGAGGGGAGATTATTGAGCTCTTTTGAGTGAAATTTGGGTAGTGGGGTGAAAGAATCCACCATAGGAGGACCTTAAAACCTTATTGCACACCTAGTGTTTCGAAAATGCTCAAGTGAGCTAGAATTATGAACTCCTTCCTAATTTGTGTTTGATTTTGCTATATCTCCAAATAGATTAAAGTGGCTTGGATCTCCAGAACATTATTCTAAATTAAAAAGCTCGAGGCAAGATATGTTTGCTAAACTCCTCTCTTAGAATTGAATTCCTACGATGATCTCGTAAGTCCCGAGTTGTCTATTACGAATTGACTTTTTCTGAATAAGTTTGGCGTCGGATGATGTATACATATGAATATGTTCAAGATGTGTTCCGGAATGTTCTTATCATATTGTGCTATTCTTCGGGAGAGTATTTGAATTATGAGTATGTATTAAAATGTTATGACTTCAAGTCAAATTCAAATGAAAGTGATCACATCAAATTGTATCAGAGATCATATGTGCCTAAGACCCTAATTTGCCCAAGTATGTGTTTAAAGTCTTAACTTAAAAGGCCTTGTTGTTTATTATCCATGTTAATGATTGAAAGTGAAATAGCAAGAATTAATAAAGAAATACGGCCAACGTGCTAAGAATGATATTGTGTTATGGCCCATGATGCCAATAAAATGAATAGCATGTAAAACGATATGAATTGAGTGGTAAATACTTTTAATAATAAATGCTTTGGGAGTATCGTTTAGCCACTGAGGACGGGTAGGTCGGAATAACCTAACCCCAAAACTACACATGTCGGTGTAGGAGTGATTGAGGGGTAAATCCCCATGTTAATGTGATGAAACGGTTTCCCCTTATGTGGGATGAGATTGGTGCGTTGAGATATTTTCCCCTTAAATGGGATAAGATTATTTCTAGCTAGATGTGATGTGATGTCGACCCAAACGGCATTGTGGTGAGATAGCTTAGTCGATCAGGCTGACATCGGACGCCATGTCGCGCACATTGTAGTACTGTGAATGTAAGTATCGGGGTGACGGCTTAGCCGGTCGGGCTGAGATCGGACTCCGTGTTAAAACACGATGGTGTATCAGTGCTAAAGATCTCCCAACTTAAATTACCGAAGCCTATTTGAAATTTACCTTTCCCCCAACTTGACTCTTTGTTACTGTTTGAGTCTTTTATTGATTTCATGTTTTATTCCCCGTTTACTGTTGCTCGTTCTATTGAGAGGGTGTTAAGTTTCACATACTAGTACTATTCCATATGTACTAACGTCCCTTTTGTCGTGGGCACTGTATCTTTAATGGATGCAAGTGGTTCCACAATAGGTGGTATTGATCAATGATAGCAACACACCCTCTCCTCAGTTGATTTGGTGAGCCCCACTTCATTTTAGATTCTTGTATCTTCTATCCTTTGTACATAGCGTTTTGAGGTACAGCCAGGGCCTTGTTGCTAGCATTGTCATAGCACTCTTTTTTTCCTGTTAGAGGCTCCATAGACATAGTGTGGTTTTTATCTATTTTGGGAAAGTTAAACTTACAATATTGTAATTGTATCACCTGGTCCACTTTAACTATGATTGTAGTACGTACTATTTTTGAGACTTATTAATGATGTAACTAATACAAATGAACTGGTGTTATTCACATGACCTCTTATTGTCAAATTAATGGAATGTAGTCTTCTCTTTATTCATGGATAAGTTGGGTAGACGACATTGTGCAGTCTTGATCGATCGAGGTAACTCTGGTGATCTCCGGTCGCGCTCCCCAAGGTCGGGGTGTGACAAACAGGAAACTTGTACAAATTTAAGAGTTGGTATCTCAGCATCCATGTATGTGACTCTAACTAAGTGGCAGAGGCATCCTTTGGCAATCATCTTATTCTCCTTAAGATAAGAAATAGACTTACCTCGAGGTTCGACAATATTGCCCTTCCATTCACGAACTGGAACATTGGGAAATTCAAACTTAACTACTTTATCAGGAGAATCAACGGTGGCATAACACTTGAATAGAAAATCCATCCCCATGATTGCGTCGAAGTAAACCATTTCCAACTCAATATAATCTTCCATAGTATCCCTATCCTTGACTATAACTAGACAACCCCTATAGATGCAAGAAGCAATAACAAAATCTCCAACCGGAGTAGACACAAGAAATGATTCAAGTAACTATTCTGGATCTACCCCAAAATTCAAAGCAAAGTATGGGGTAACATAAGAAAACATTAATCCAGGATCCATAAGAGAATAAGCATCAAGTATGCAAATAGTGAGTATACCTATGACAACAACATCTGAATCCTCTACAGTAGGGCAAGTAGGAATAGCATAGAAAAAGGGTTGAATCCCTAGAGAAGTAACAGTTGTTTGATGTGCCTTTCTAGTATTACGACCACCATGGGTCCCATTTCTCCGAGGTGAGGATGGTGTAGCTGAAGTAGTAGCCATAGAAGCTATTGACTGGGCCCTCGATCCTTGTTTCCCATTGAGGAAGAACCTCTTTATGTGACCTATATGACCACACACATAGAATGGGCCTCGAATATTTGGAGAAGGATCGGAATGTCTAGGACGTGAACCTACACTAATTTGAACCTGTTGAACGGTCCTGTGGTCACGTTGAGTTGGTCTAGTCTGACCTCTATGTCCCGAACTATAAGCCACTAGTAGGTCACTGAAAGCGGTCTGTACCATAGATTATGGTGGCCTAGATGGCCCTCTGTTGTTCTGACCCTTGCCCAAACTGGGCTCTGCATCGAAAGTACCAGAGGTTCGTGCCTTCTTATTCTGTTTTATGTTTCTCATTTCCTCTTTATGAATCCTCTCAAGATCCATAGCCAAGTCCACGAAGTCAGCATAAGTAGTGTTGCTCATTCCACTAGCCGCATCCTTTCGAATACTCGGAATCAAACCAAAAGCAAAGCGATAACTCTTGTCATTGTCCGTGAGGATGAGGTGGAGATCATAGCGAGACAACTTCTCAAACTTGATATTGTACTTTGAAATGGGTATAGTATCCTTCTTTAAGGTCTCAAATGATACTGCGAGAATGGCCTTAACTCCTAGCAGCAACCACTTCTTGATGAAAATCTTGTTGAATTCTTCGCAAGTCATTGGAGGTGCATCCCCCGACCTACTTTTCTCCACTCCTTTAACCACTTGTCGGCCACATATTTCAACCGGTAAACTGTTAACAACCCAGTGATGTTTCACTCCTAGCAAGGTAATGGCCTTCTCTATCTCCTTAAGAAAGTCTTGTGGATTAGTGAGAGAATCTATTCCCTAAATGTTAGTGATCCAAGCCTTACAAACTTCATGGATAATTATGACATGTCCTCAGTCGCTGGTGCTCTCATGCATCCATGTTGGAGAGATTAAATTCTCATATGTAGGGTTTGTTGGGCTTGCATAGCCATGATCTCTGCAAAAGTATCCATGGCTTTCTTTATGTAGAGAAGGATCTCATCTAAGCGGTTTGGCACTAGAGATGGGGCAGGTGCCTCATCAACTTATTCCACATGCCCCTCCACCATTCTAGGAGCTATAGGAGCTGGCATAGTCTTTGCCTTTGCAGCCTTCGGAGGCCGGCCCCAAGGTCTAATGGATGTCCCTCCTAAAGTTGTGTCGAGCATAGGAGCAACTTCTCTAGTCACATTGCTACTGCATGTGTTCACCATGTTCTTCTAATTGAGATAACACACGAGTTAATATAACCTGTTAGATTCAAGCTCTACTGCATGATCTTAAATAGGTATAAAGAACAAAACATTTCCATAATATATGTATCCTTCCTAATATAAGTGTGGTGCACAACACACTGATAAAGAGAACTCTACTAGACATGATTCCATAGACATCCTAGGACTCAACTTAGAACCAGTGCTATGATACCAAGTTTGTCAAACCCAAGATCCACGTGACTGGCACTCGGCACACTACCTGATCCGAGCGAACCAAACCCATATATAAATCCTCTCTTTATGCATGAGGAATATTTTTGAAACATAAACATTTTAAATAATACAATCCACGCATGAAACTTAACCTTTATAAATAATTCTCTTCATTAAACAAAATACACAAATGTAATTGTTTATTCATGTATGCCATATGAGTAACCATTTCTTACAACCCAAAAGAATGAACTACTACTATCTATTAAATCTCTATGACACAGAATGAATATGGTCGACCGAGAAAGGCCCCAGCAACCTAAAAGCATAAAGTAAATGTTACTCCACAATAGTAAGAGTGGAGCCTCACCAAAAGTACAGCTAGAGATGTGGAGTTGTCCTATCCACAGGTATCGCACTGAAAGGACCGGTGCCTGAAAATAAAAATTGATATTTGGCCAAAAAACCTAAACTCCACATGGCTAGTATGAATCATGAACCATTTTCCCAAAGAGTGGAACAAGATAAGAAAATACGATCAAGAGATTTGTGAAGCATTGATATAAAAGGAAGAATTTATATCAATTCATAAGCTAAACAAGGAGATGAAACAATAATGTAAAACATCTTTCAAAGTCATCTCCTTTAGCATCAAAGTTCAACCAAAATCATGTGAGGTTTTACCTTTAGTGGGAGCACTATACCACACCGACATAATAGAAACAATATTAAATGAATCGGCTTAACCTCATGACATTTAGTAATAATCATTTGCCTACAAATTAGGGGACTTTTATCCTACAGAACCGTGACTTAACCTTGGAATGTGTCCCTTTACTGGTATGTGTAGTTACATGGTAACGAATTCAAGATTCAAACCAATCTCAGTAGCCTCCACAAGTAACTCCCAAAACATTTGACTTTTCTAAAACAGATTTATAGCTTATAAGCCTCCAAGAAATCTATTTCAAATCAAATTACAATTTTTATAACTGATCCAACCATTTGAACAAAAATCAAATGAAAACCTCCTTCAATTTCATGTTAAACGAAATTAATAAAATGAGAATTTATATATTAGTTCAACAAGAGCCACTCCAATATGTAAAGATATTTTAACAATGTTACACTTTATATTTTCAATAAAATAACTCATGAATGACACTTAGCCATTTATAGTGTAAGTAATGGTGTGATCTAATACTTAGCCATTCATAGTGCAAGGAATGGTGTAATCCAAACTTGTTCGTCCTTGTAAGCTAAGTCAAGTTCTAAACCAATTTACAATATGCAATTTGGAGGTAAAACTCCATGAAGTAGTAGGTTTTAATATACCTCAATATTCTCCCAAAACTTTACCACAAGTATCCAAGGTCTTCAATCAATCAAAATCTACATAGTTATATTCAACATGAGTCGAGAGTTGCCTAACAATACCCAACAACACCCTTTTAGGCCTTTACTCTTGACTAAAGGTACTTAGAGTCCATATTTCCTACCAAATGTGTTCATCCATTCTTAACAATCTCATCTATAGTATTTAATAACTTATTAGTGTTATAAATAGCTAAACAATCTCCATTTAATACCCCAAGTTACTGTCATGTCTTCCCCAACCATCAACCATCAATAACCACCTAGGGTTTCGTAATTAATTATATTAAAATCCTTCTTAATATCATTAATACCATATATACACTCATTTATATCTCATACATGAGGTTGGAGTACAATAATTTACCTTTTGAAGGAAACCTTAGAAAATCTCTTCTTTGGTGTTCTTGGTGATTCTTCAAGATTCAAGTGAATTCCTATGGATTTGATCCATATATGTGTTAGTTATAATATATAATGATGTTATAACATTATAGATGTACCGATAAATCATACCTTGAAGCATGTTAGATATATGGGTTGACCCTTTCTCTCTCTAAAATATCAAAGCTTCAAAAACCTTGCTCAAATTCTCTCTCCCCGCCTCCTTCTATTTATAGAAAATAGGGTGTGTAGCTACACACTCTATCTACCCATATGAATCTCCTCTCTTTTTCCCTCTAGCTTTAGCTACGTGCCACCGTAGCTACACACCCTAGCTACGCCTGGCTGCGTAGCTACGTTTCCTAGCTACTCCCAACCAAAGCTTTTCCTCTCATCTCCTCTCCTCTCCTCTTCTTCCTGGTTTTAGCTACGCATGCTAGTGTAGCTACACATCCTAGCTACGCCTGGCCACAAGAATTCACTTCCTTCTTCATTTTCTAAAGCCTCCAAGTCATGCATTTAGTCACTCAACCTAGGGACCACCAACACGTATGACCTTATACTCAAGTGTCCCAATAACCCTGCTGCTCTCGCATGGGTCTATACGTACTTCGAGGT
Organism: Nicotiana paniculata; assembly: GCA_005239505.1. NCBI lineage: Eukaryota > Viridiplantae > Streptophyta > Magnoliopsida > Solanales > Solanaceae > Nicotiana > Nicotiana paniculata. The sequence goes on along the minus strand of ML323058.1, from coordinate 18,101 downwards.
CTCAGTAAATATTCTTTTAAGCTTGAATTAGGCTCCATCGTATTAGAAAACTTCTGGGGATTTTTAATTGGGCCGAATAGAGCATGACAATAAGCCATTTGTTCATAAATGTGATAAGTGTCAGTGCTATGCTCAGATGATACACAAGTTGACAGAACTCTTTTGTGTCGATGCAGTTGTTTATGAAGTTGGGAATGGACATAGTCGGACCTTTGCCTCTGGGACCCGAACATGTAAATTTTCTGTTAATTATGACTGATTATTTCCCTAAATAGGTTGAAGCACGAGCTTTCAATAAAATCAAAAAACATGGTGATAGATTTCATATGGGATCACATCATTCGTCGATTCGGGGTCCAAAAATAAATTCCATATGACAACGGGCCACAATTTGTAGGCTCCAAAATTATGAAATTTCTAGAAGGGCTGCAAATCAAAAGGAATACATCATCTTCGTACAATCCGAGTGTTAACGGTCAAGTAGAGTTAATGAATAAAATAATAATTCAGAATCTGAAGAAAAAGTTAGAAGATGCCAAAGGCAAGTGGCCTCAAGAATTACCAAGAGTATTATGGGTGTATCGTACCACTACAAAATCAAGCATCGGAGAAACACCATTTTTCCTCGCATACGGTACAGAGGCTCTAATTCCGGTGGAGATAGGGGAACCAACTATAGATTTTTTCAGACAAGCGAACAAGAAAACATTGAAGCTATGATGATAAAGTTAGATTTGTTTGATAAGCATCGATATGTGGCTTTTGTTAGGATAATGGCAGAGAAAAAAAATGGAGAGGTATTACAACCGCAGAGAAAATCCTTGTTATTTTAAACTTGGAGACTTGGTTATATGAAAAGTAAGTCAAAACACTTTGGAAGTCAATATCTGAAAGTTAGGACCAAATTGGGAAGGCCCTTACAGGATTTCAGGTATAAACAGTAAAGCCTTGTACCAATTGGATAATCAAGATTGAGTAAAATTGCCAAGAAAACGGAATGTTAGCCATCTAAAAAGTAATCTTGTTGAAGGTTAGTGTTTAAACTGAAAATATGCATTGCACTCTTTTTTCCTTCGCCTAGTTTTTTTCCCAAATGGATATTTCTAGCAAAGACTTTTAATGAGTCAGCAACAAAAAAAGTAATTACGATAATAAATCATGATCAGTTACCGAAAATTCTGTGTTCGATCTTCATACTTCACATTCCAACACTGGGGGAACTATACCTACCGGTATGAGAGCTTGGTTGATAACACTAAAAAGTGTTGATGATAGCTTCAAAATAGAAGTAAATGAAAATATTATCTAGAAGCATAGCAATACTGAGGACTTCCATAAAAAGAATCGGGATAACATGTTATGAACGCAAAAGTTCATTCATTATGGATCACCTCAAGCCGGGAACAAGGACTGCACATCAAGTCCCGTAGAAATTAGAGTTACGAGTTAGCCATATGAATTGGCAACTCGATTATTTGACGGGTGAAATTTTTCTTGTTTGTCTGATGTATTTTTGTGAATAAAAGGAATAAATGAAAAATCCTTTTTTCATATATATCTTATTTTTTGTCCAAATAGTTAGGTGTTTCGTTTATTTGTATGTCAGAAAACATCAAATAATTGTAGTGGAATGAATAGGAGACGTCCTCTTCAAGAGTAGAATAAACATAAGGTCCCTTTCTTATGAAGCTTTTATAGTAATAAGGTTAAAAGTCGAAAGTTAAAACACCTAGTAGTAAAGTTAACCGGATGCAAAATTTCCCAAACTTTACTGATAAAAATCCATATATCAATATCTTTTTGCTAACTTAAAATCCTGGAAAAAGGTCTTCAAAACTAGAAGAAATGACAGAAAGATTCTCAAGGAAATGAATTTGGAAGATAATTCAAAGTGTATAGTAAAGAAAACCAATCTTTTATTTCAAGTTCTGGACCTAAAAGTGAGCACGGAGAAGTTAAAAGATTCTTACAAAGTAAATTAATCTTTTAGATTAGCGGAGGCCGAGGTCTTTGAGGCCTCAAGGGTTGGAGCATTTTCCAGAACCACACTTTCCAGAGCAGAAGGTCCTGAGTCTTTATCTGGAGCTGGTGCATCTAAGGCTTGCTCAAGTATCCGTTCATCATCATGCTCAGATTATTCATATTCATCTTCATCTTCAAGTTTGTAAGACTCAGAGATGGTATCTGTGGAACTTGAAGTTGGAATAGCATGAGGTCACGCGGGCATATTCTCGAATGAGGTTGTCTCTAAGGTACAAGTCTCGGCAATATAGTCGTTTATGTTTTCAATGTTGGTTTTGACGTCCTCTGGAGTTTTCCATCGCGTTCTATAGATAACATAAGTCTTCTCTAGCATAAAGGACTCCTTTTAAACTCGAAATCTTGCCCAGAGCTCTTTGACTTTTGACAATAAATTTTTGTTCTTAACCTTCAATATCCCATAGGTCTAAGCTAAGAATTAGTCTTTGCATGATCCCCCTTTTGATACATATTCTTTCGAAGTATTTCCTTCATTTTCGCCCTTTTCTCTTCAGTCGTGTTGGTTTTCTCGATCTTATAATGTAAATTAGCTTCCAAGGCTTGGATCCTTTCCATGGAAGCTGAGTCCTGATAGTAGCCAAAATAAGAACGTCTTGTAGCTCTGTCCACTTTCCCTTCAGTTTCGCAAGTTCAACATGAAGTTGTGTGGAGTTTTGGCTATAAGCTCTCTTTTATTGCACAGTTTTCTCCAACCGGGCCTCAAGGTCTTCTATTTGAGTAAGTTTGGTTTCTAAGGCTAGAAGAACTCAGCAGGTCGATCACGCTCAGACCAAAGCTTTTTCTTCTCCAAAATCATCCTTTGGACACCCTTAGAAGCAATAAGATTGGCCTAAAATGTAAAGTTTAAAGTAAGCAGGGAAGAAGGTAAGGGAAGACTTCGCAAACAAAAAAGAGCAAAAGTACCAGAGTAGAGAGGTGCATGATATTGTTGATAAGGCACTCGGCGAAAACAACGTTAATCTTCTTCGAATCCTTTTTAGTATCCAGGGGGTTCATATAATTTCCTACCTCAACTGGTTCAGAGAGAAGTTTTCACTCACCCGGAATCGTAATGGTAACAATACGCTTACCATTAGGGTCACGGATTGGAGATGGGAAGGTGCTCTCTATGTTCCGGTGATCGGGAAATTGGATAAGAAATACTTAGTCCGCAGTCAACAACACACGATGATAGACAGAGGTTAGGGAAACATTTAAGTTTTGTCCCTTTGACCGGTAGAAATAGTCATATCTCAGAAGGGAGAATCAACCATTTCCGTTATCTTAAACTCTTGAAAGAGTCTCTCCGTCTCCCCTAGATGAATTCTTTGGGTTTTGTCTCTTCTTTTCCTTTGAAGAGAAATCGTTTCAACATTGTCTTTGGTTTCTTCTTCATCAAAGACCATTATATACGGCTATGTAAGGAATGCCTTTGAGCTCGAAGGCTGTAATTTCTCCCCAACTTTGGAAGAGAGTTTTCTTCGACCCTTCTTCTCTTAAGGCTGGGGTCTGGCGAATGATGTAGCTCTACAGGAAATAGAGGCCACTTCACGAGCCTTTTTTCGGTCGAGGACTTGTTGGAGCTATTGTTGAGCCACCTTCGATTCGAATGAAATCACGGCGATCGGGAAAATAGACGATCATTTGGGAAGGCCTAAAAATAAAAACAAGAATGAAACAGGTTATGATTCTATTGCAAAATAAGGTACACGCTGACAAAGTAGTTGAATGAAGGTATTATTACCATGATATTCACACTTTTTAATTTTTCTTTACTAAACTTTCTTTCCACGTAAGGAGTTCGGGGTGGAAGTATCCAAATGTAATGACCTGATAGGTCATTTTGAGTACTAGCCTTTATTTCTATGTTTCGAGGCCTTTATTAGCTTCATTTGATGTTTCTTGATTTGCATGCATGGTGTGTGTCATTTTCTAGAAAGCTTTTACGTAAAATGTTGAAGAAAATATGATTTTTAGCCTAAAATGAGACTTGAATTGAACACGGTCAACATTCTTGGTGAACAACCTCGAATTGATGTTTTGATAATTCTGGTAGGTTAGTATGATATTTTTGGACTTATACACGTGTTTGGTTGGGGTCCGAAGTGACCCAAGCGTATTTCGAGGGGTTATGTGAAAAATTATAGAAATGAGTTTTAAAGAAGAAATTCTTAAGTTTGATAATCGAGGGGCTCGGGTGAGTTTCGGGTGCATTGCGGATGAGTTTAGAATTTCCCAGTTGTTGCTGGTGTCTGATTGCAGGTCCAACAATTGCGAGAACCTATTTGCAATTGTGAGTCCCACTTTTGTAGAGTTGGACTCGCAAATGCAATGATTGGGGAGGGGTTGATGGCTTCGCGATTGCAAAGATAGTATCGCAAAATGCAATCAGTGGGGATTCGCTTATGCAGTTGGTTGGTCGCAAATGCAACTGGAGCTTATTCGAACATCGTTTGCAAATATGAAGGTGGGAATCGCAAATGCGAATAGGGGAGGTTCACAAATGCGCGTTTTCAGTCGCTTTTTTTGCGATAGCTGATGCCAGGACAGCTTTTTCGCTTTAGCAAAGAGTGGTTCATTTTTGCGAACATTGCAATTGCGAACAAGAGTTTGCAATTTCAGCGTTTGCAGTTGGGTAAAAGATGGGAAAATTGGGACTTAGCTTATTTCACTCTATTTTTCAACCCTAAATACTCTAGAGTTGACTTTCTTGAGAGCTTTTCTTCCCAAAATCATTGGTAAGCAAATTTAACTAGTTTTTAATCAATTGCTATTAGTTTTCATGCATTAACATCAAATATAGAAATTTCATAGAAGAAATTATGGATTTTGGGTAGAATTTAGGAATTTTATAAAATTTAGATTTAGACTTCAAATTAAGGTCATATTTTGAAACAAATCACATAACCAGGCTCTGGGAAATTGGGTTTTGTTCTGGATCTCGAATTTTGATCAAGCATGCCCGGGGTTGACTTTTTCAATTTCATCAAAGATTGAACATTTTTCGTTCATGGGTAGTTTCTAAAGTTTATTTTTGAATTGGTTGAACGATATTTGGTTAGATATGGTTGGTTTGGAGGCTTGTTCGAAAGAAAAAGCTGTGATTGGTTGGTGATTTGGTTGCAAAAAGAGGTATGTGTCGTATCTAACTTTGACTTGAAGGAACTAGGACTTGTTGATTTATTTGTTACACGGATTATGTTTGGTAACAGCGTATATGAGAGGTGACGAGTGTATATGCGTAGTCATGGGTTAAAGCATGCAAATTGGGCTATTTACCTTTACGTCATTATTCATTCCATTGTCATACTTCATTACATGCCTTAATTGCTACATGTCCTTACTTGTTATTCATGCCTTACTTGTTATCTGGTATTCAATTGCTATTTGTTCAAATTATTTATTCCTAACTCAATACCTGCTTACTTTCTATACGTTCCTATTCGTATTAATTGTATATCTCCATTTTCTCATATTTTACTTGTTCTTATTATCTTTGCATTACCTGTTGCCTTCACTATGTTATTCTGATTATGTGAGTCATTTGTCTATTCTTGAAATGATGATTTGTCGAGGTTTGTGAATACAAGGTATTGGTTATTTTCCACTTGTACTGGAAGTTCCTTGATGTTTCAACGCTTTATTTTCCTTTTGTGTTGAGATTACGTTGTTGGTTGTGTAGAGTCGTATATGATTATGAGTTGATATCGGGAATGGATTGTGCGCCGCAACAGTATTTGAATGAAATGATATTGGAATGGGTTGCATGCTGCAATACATATTAACATGATATTGGGATCGGGTTACACGCTGTAATAGATTGTGTGAAATGATATTGGGATCGGGTTGCACTCCACAACAGGTATTGTAATAAATGTCGGGATCGAGTTGTGCGATGCAACAGAGTATGATGTGTTGTAGTTATTTGTAGTTGTAGAGCTTTATCTCGGTACTGTGATATAAGGTTTGAGATGATTTTATTTTAGGGCCCTATGGTATTTGACCTTCGGGTCTGTTTTTATGAGTTTACTCCTTTATCTCTATTTCTGTATTCTATTATTTTATTCCTACAGTTTATAGTGATTGTCTTGTCATAGCCTCGTCATTATTTCATCGAGGTTAGTCTCGACACTTATAGAGTACATGGGGTTGGTTGTACTCATACTACACTTTTGCACTTCTTGTGCAGATCCCGGTGTTGATCTCAGTGGTGCGTAGATGAGTTCGCTCGAATTGACTTGCTAGGAGACTTGAGGTAGAGGTGCTTGGCGTCCACAATTCCTCGAGTCCCCGTCTATCTTGTTTTATTGTTATTCTAGTTTCAGATAGTTATGTTTCATTTTAGACCATATTTTTGTAGTATTCTAGACGCTCATGTATTTGTGACACCGGATTTATGGAATTAGTGTAGACCGTGCTATTTATGGATTTATCATATGTATTCAAATTTTACAAATTGTTAATTATTATTACTATTCTATTTTAAATTTTTAAAAATAGTTAATCAATTAGCTAGAATTTTCTTGCCTAGCAAGTAGATGTTAGGTCACATCATGGCCCTACGATTGGGATTTTGGATCGAGACAAATTGATATTATAGCACTAGGTTTCCTAGGTCTCACAAGTCATGAGCTAGCTTAGTAGAGTCTGGAGGATCGGTACGGAGACGTCTGTACTTATCTTCTAGAGGTTATAAGGCTTTAGGAAATATCACTTATTTCTTTCTCTGTCATGCGACTTTATTTTATCATTGAAGTTTGAATCACTCTATTCTCATTTTCTCACAAATGGTGAGGACACATACACCATCCACAATCAAGCAGGAGATGGAACCCCAGGTTGCAGCCACTACCAGGGGTAGGGAACATGGCCGAGGTCGAGCCAGAGACAGAGCTCAGCCTAGATCCTGTATCGCAGCACCTATCATAGAGCCTCGGATCGAGTAGGAGGAGGAGGTCCTTGTTCCAACCATGCCAGTTGGACCAGCTCAGGTCCTAGAGGGGTTTATTGCTACCCTTGTACTTCAAGATGCTCTAGTCCGTCTGGTTGGACTTATGGAGAGCACGGCCCAGGCCAGTATATTTCATGTAGCACCAGTCGTCTCTCAGGTTGGGGTGGAGCCCAGACTCCCGCTACTCACACTCCAGAGCAGATGGCTCCCATATATCAAACTCCGATAGTTCCACCAGTTGGAGCAATTCGGCCTATCATTTCTACACAGTCTGAGGAGAGACCCGCGATGTCTTCCGAGGAGATGAAGATGTTGGACAAGTTCACCAAGCTCTTTCCTATTCATATTGGCGGTACACCTTCAGAGGACCCACAAGATTACTTGGACCTTTTCCACGAGGTGTTGCGCAACAGTGGTATTGTGGAATCCAACGGAGTCGACTTTGTAGTGTTTTAGATGACCGGTTCTGCCTAGAGATAGTGGCATGACTATGTTCGAGGCAGGCCAGCAGGTTCACCTCCACTCACTTGGGATTAGTTTTCACAGCTATTCTTTGAGAAGTTCATCCCTTTTACTCTGAGAAAGGACTATCACATCTAGTTTGAGCACCTACATTAGGGTATCATGACTATTACCCAGTACGAGACCAAATTTGTTGACCTATCTCGCCATGTAGTTATCTTGATGCCTATTGGGAAGGAGATGGTGAGGAGATTTATAGATGGCCTTACTTATAGTATCAGGTTGCAAATGGCTAGAGAAAGTGAGGATGATATTTCTTTCAATTGAGTTGTAGAGATTGCTAGACAGATCGAGAGGATTTGTAGTTAGGGCAAAGAGGAAGCATCTGAGAAGAGACCTTGTCATTTTAGTGGTTTCAATGGTGCCTCGTCTGGAGGCAGGGTTCATTTGGTAGAGGCCATCCTTCCAGGCCTATTCAGTTAGCGCTTCAGGTAGCACACGGTGCTTTGGGCGGTCGTGGTTCTTCTGGTCTCATCTTGAGTAGCCAGTATTTAGCACACTTTCAGATCCTATTATAAGTGCACCACCACTACAGAGTTACTACGTTTGGGTCATCAAGGATAGTCTCATACTCAACAGTTAGGCCAGTCGAGGGGTTGTAGTGTGACGATGCAGTTCATATCAAGAGGTATTGTCCTAGATTGAGTAGTAGTAGACCATGCCAAGGTACTTGTCCCATGATTCTAACACCGCTTGATCCACCACCGCTCAGCCAGCTAGAGGCGGGGGTCAGGAAGTTTGATATGGTGGTCAGGCCGTTAGAGGTGAAGGCCAGCAAATTAAAGGTTGTTCGAGAGGTAGAGGTTAGAGTGGTGGGGCTCAGCCTGTTTCTCTGTATTCCCAGATAGACCTATGGAAGAGTCATCGGATATGGCATCACAAGTATTAATCCAATTTGCTGAGATGCATCAATTTTATTTGATATGGGTTCCACTTATTCATATGTGGCATCCTAGTTTTCTTCATATTTGGCTATGTGTCATGATTATTTGAGTTCTTCTTTTTATGTGTCTACGCATGTTGGGATTCTATTATTGTAGACCAGATATATCGTGCTTGTTTGGTCACTATCGTCAGCTATGAGACTAGGGTGGACCTTCAATTACTTGATATGGTGGATTTTGACGTGATATTGGGCATGGATTGATTGTCAACTTATCATGCTCTTTTGGATTATCACGCCAAGACTACATTATCCACGCCGGGGTTGCCTCATGGAGAGGGACTTCTGGTCATTCCACTAGCAGGATCATTTCTTATGTGAAGGCTCAGCGTATGGTCGAGAAGGGGTGTCTGGCATATTTGGCCTATATTCGTGATTCTAGTACTGAGGTTCCTTACATGGATTCGGTAACAGTTGTGCGCGAGTTCCTAGAGGTTTTTCCTATAGATTTGTCGAGGATTCCATGCGATAAAGATATTGACTTCTGCATTAACTTGGTTTCGGGCACTCAACCCATCTCTATTTCACTATACCGCATGGCCCAGTTGATTTAAAAAAAATTAAGGAGCAGTTGCAGGATTTGCTTGATAAGGGATTCATAAGACCGAATGTCTCGCCTTGAGGTGCACCAGTGTTGTTTGTGAAGAAGAAAGATGGCTCTATAAGTATGTGTATTGACTACAAGAAACTAAACAAATTCACTATCAAGAACAAGTATCTGTTACCAAGGATTGATGACTTATTTGATCAATTTCATGGTTCCAAGGTGTTTTCGAAGATTGATTTGAGATCTACCTATCATCAGTTGAAGATTAGCATATCAGATGTCCCTAAGACAACTATTCAGACTAGGTATGGTCACTACGGGTTTTTTGTGATGTCATTTGGCTTGACTAATGCCCCATCAGCCTTTATGGATTTGATAAACCGGGTGTTCATGCCCTATCTAGATTTTTTTATGATTTTATTCATTGATGATATCTTGGTTTATTCCCGTAATCTAGAGGAGCATGAGCAGCATCTTCGAATCGTACTTCAGACTTTGAAGGATCGTTAGTTATATGCCAAGTTTTTCCAGTGTAAGTTTTGGTTGGACTCGGTTGCCTATAGGGCCTTGTAGCATGTTTCGAGGGAATTAAGGTGGATCCTAATAGGATTGAGGTAGTTCAGAACTGGCCTAGACCTACTTCAGCTATAGAGATTCAGAACTTTCTGGGTTTGCGAGTTATTATCATCGGTTTGTGGTGGCGTTTTCATCTATATCAACCCCATTGACCAAGTTGACCCAGAAGGGTGCTCTTTTCAGATTTTCCAATGAGTGAGAGTTGAGCTTTCAGAAGATCAAGACTGCATTGACTATAGACCCAATGTTGGTGTTGCCTACAGGTTTGGGATCCTACATCGAGTATTGTGATGCATCACATATTGGGCTTGGTGCGGTATTGATGCAGGGCGGTAAGGTGATTGATTATGCATCTCAACAGTTGAAGGTTCATGAGATGAATTACCGTGTGCATGATTTAGAGTTGGTAGACATTGTTCATGCACTGAAAATATGGAGGCACTACCTTTACGGTGTTCCATGTGAGGTATATACCGACCAACGGAATCTCCGGCACTTGTTCAAGCAGAAGGACCTTAATTTGCGGAAACGGAGATGGTTAGAGTTGTTGAAATATTATGTTATCACCATATTATATCATCCGGGGAAGGCTAATGTAGTGGCCGACGCACTGACCAGGACGTCGGAGAGCATAGGGACTTTGGCATATTTACCGGTAACAGAGAGGCCACTAGCTATGGATGTTCAGGCTCTGGCCAACTGATTTGTGAGATTGGATGTTCAAGAGCCTATCCGGGTTCTTGCTTGTGTTGTAGCACAATATTTGTTGTTGGAGCGTATCAAGGCTTGACACTTTGATGATCCTCACTTATTGGTGTTGAAGGATATGGTGCAGCGGGGTGGTGCTAAGGAGGTTGTGATTAGAGATTATGGTGTTATGCTGCTTAAGGCTGGATATGTGTTCCAAATGTTGATGAGTTGAGAGAGTTGATCCTTGAGGAGGCCCAGAGTTCGTGCTATTCCATTCACCCAGGCGTCATGAAGATGTACCATAACTTGAAATAGCATTATTCATGACGGAGAATGAAGAAAGATATTGTTGCTTATGTTTCTCGGTGTTTGAATTGTCAACAGGTGAATTGTTAGAGATTGGAGATACCGGAGTGGAATTGGGAGTGCATCACTATGGATTTTATGGTAGGCTTACCACGGACCTCGAAGAAATATGACGCAGTCTAGGTTATTGGGACTGGTTGACTAAGTGTGCACACTCCATTCCGCTGCTGACTTCCTATTCTTTAGAGCGATTGGCTCAGATTTACATCCGGGAGATTATTTACCTACACGGTGTATAATTTCTATTATTTTTTATCAAGGCACACCAATTCATATCGAATTTTTGGAGAGTCGTGCAACGTGAGTTGGGCACATGGGTCGAGCTGAGTACATTATTTCATCCTTAGACAAACGGACAGTCCGAGGACACTATTCAGATCTTGGAGGACATGTTATGTGCTTTTGTTATTGATTTAGAAGGTTTATGGGATCAGTTTCTACTGCTCAAGGAGTTCGCCTACAACAACAGCTATCAGTCGAGCATCCAGATGGCTTCGTAAGAGGCCTTATGTGGGAGATGATGTCATTTGTCGATTGGCTGGTTTGAGTCCGGAGAGGCTAGATTGGTGGGAACTGATTTTGTTTGTGATGCTATGGAGAGGGTTAAGGTGATTCAAAAGCGACTTCGTACAGCTCAGTCCAGGAAGAAGAGTTATCCGGACTGGAAGGTTCGAGATAAGGCTTACATGGCAGGTGAGAAGGTTCTTCTTCGAGTGTCGCCTATGAAGGGCATGATGTGGTTTGGGAAGAAGGTCAAGTTGAGTCTGAGGCTTATTGGCCCGTTCGAGATCTTGAAGAGAGTTGGGGCGGTTGCTTATAGGGTTGCATTGCCTCCTAGCCTAGCAGGGGTACATCCGATATTTCACTTTTCCATGCTTTAGAAGTACCATGATAGATCGCATGTTTTAGACTTCAGAACGATGTTACTTGGTGAAAATTTGTCCTATGAAGAAGAGCCGATGGCTATTCTAGACCGGCAGGTTTGCAAGTTAAGATCGAAGAGTTATCCTTCCATGAAAGTGCAATAGAGAGGTCACCTAATTGAGGAGGCTACGTGGGAGTCCGAATTTGATATGCGCAGTAGATACCCCCACCTTTTTATCAATCCGGGTACTTTCTTATGTCCATTCAAGGACGAACATTCTTTTAGGGATGGAGAATATAATTACCCGATAGATCATTTTGAGTACTAGCCTTTATTTTTGTGTTATGCGACCTTTATTAGATTTATTTTATGTTTTTTGATTTACATGAATGGTCCGTCTCATTTTCCGAAAAGTTTTTACATAAAATTTTGAAGAAAATATGAATTTTGGCCTAAAATTAACTTGCGTTGACCACGGTCAACATTCTTGGTAAACGACCTCGAATCGGTATTTTTACCATTCCGGTAGTTTCGTATGATACTTTTAGATTGGGGTCCGGGGTGACCCGAGCGCATTTCGGCGCGTTATGTGAAAATTATGGAAATTGTTTTAAAGTTAAAATTCTTGAGTTTTGATGATCGATTCATGCTACTTGATGTTATTTTGATGATATGAGGTAGCGAGAAAGTTTCTAAGATGTTATTACACTTATGTGCATATTTGGTTTGGAGCCCGAGGGGATCGAGTGAGTTTCGTGTGCATTGCAAATGAGTTTTGGAACTGCTGGTGCCCAGCAATTGCTGGTGTCTCATTGCAGGTTTCGCAATTGCGAGAACCTGTTCGCAATTGCGAATCCCGCTTTTGCGGAGTTGGACTCGCAAATGCGATGATCGGGGAGAGGTCGATGGCTTCGCAATTGCGAAGATAATTTCGCAAATGCGATCATTGGGGATTCGCTTTTGCAGTTGGTCGGTCGAAAATGCGACTAGAGATTACTTGGACAACCTTAGCAAATGCGAAGGTGAGAATTTCAAATGCGAATGGGGGAGGTTCGCAAATGCGAGTTTTCTGTGGCTTTTGTGACAACTAATGGCTGAACAGCTTTTCGCTTTTGCGAAGAGTGATTCACTTTTATGAGCAGCGTAATTGCGAAAGAGTTCGCAATTACGACGTCTGCAGGTGGGTAAAAGAGAGGAAAATCGGGACTTAGCTCATTTCACTCTAGTTTTCAACCCTAAACACTCTATAGGCGATTATCTTGAGAGTTTTTCTTCCCAAAATTATTGGTAAGCAACTTTAACTAGTTTTTAATCAATTTGCATTACTTTTCATGCATTTTAACATCAAATGTAGGAATTTCATGGTAGAAATTAGGGGTTATGGATAGAATTTAGAGATTTTGTAAAATTGAGATTTAGACCTCAAATTGAGGTTACAGTTCGGAACAAATCACATAACCGGACTTGGGGATGAATGGGCAATTAAATTTTGTTCGGATCTCGGATTTTGACCAAGCGAGCCCGGGGTTGACTTTTTAATTTTGAATTGTTTGAATAAAATTTGGCTAGATTTGGTTGATTTAGAGGCTTGTTCGAAAGGAAAAGTCGTGATTGGTTATTGATTTGGTAGCGAAAAGAGGTAAGTGTCGTGTCTAAATTTGACTTGAGGGAATTATGACATGTTGGTCTATTTGCTATGTGGATTATGTGTGGGAATGACGTATATACGAGGTGATGAGTGTATATGCGTTGTCATGAGTTAAAGCATGCGGGTTGGGCTATTTACCTTTACGTCGTTATTCATTCCATCTTATACTTCGTTACATGCCTTAATTGCTCATGTCCTTACTTGTTATCCATGCCTTACTTGTTATCCGTTATTCAACTGCTACTTGTTTCAATTTATTCATTCCTAACCCAATACATGCTTACTTTATATGTATGTTTCTACATGTATTAATTGTATATCTCTATTGTCTCATGTTTTACTTGTTCTTATTGTCTTTGAATTACTTGTTGCCTTTTTTGAGTTATTCCAATTATGTGAGTCATTTAGCTATTCTTGAAATTATGATTTGTTAAGGTTTGTGAAGATGAGGTATTGGTTATTCTCAGCTTGTACTGGTAGTTCCTTGATGTTTCGAACGCTTTATTTTCCTTTTGTGTTGAGATTACGTTGTTGGTTATGTTGAGTTGTATATTTCTTATGAGTTGATATTGGGAATATGTTGTGCGCCACAACAGTATTGGAATGAAATGATATTGGGAACGGGTTATATGCCGCAACAGATATTAATATGATATTGGGATCGGGTTGCACCCCGCAATAGATATTATAAAATGATATTGGGATCGGGTTGCACGCCGCAACAGGTTTTGTGATAAATGTTGGGATCGGGTTGTAGGTTGCAGTAGAGTAGGATGTGTTGTAGTTGTAGAGTTTTATCTCGGTACTATTATGTGAGGTTTGAGATGATGTTATTATGGGGCCCTCTGGTAGTTGACCTTCGGGTATGTTTTATGAGTTTACTGCTTTTTCTCTATTTCTGTATTCTGTTATTATTATTCGTACAAGTTGATAGTGAGTGTCTGGTCATAGCCTCGTCACTACTTCGTCGAGGTTAGGCTCGACACTTATAGAGTACATTGGGTCAGTTGTACTCAAACTATACTTCTGCACTTCTTGTGCAGTTCTCGGTGTTGATCCCAACGGTGCATAGAGGAGTTCGCTCGGATTGAGTTAGCAGGAGACTTGAGGTAGAGCTGCTTGACGTCCGCATTCCCTGAAGTCCCCTTCTATCTTGTTTTGCTATTATTCTAGTTTCGGACAATTATATTTCATTTCAGACCATGTTTTTAGTATTGTAGATGCTAATGTATTCGTGATACCGGATTTCTGGGATTAGTATAGACGTGTTATTTATTTTATCATATGTATTTCAGTATTTAGCACTTGTTAAGTATTATTATTATTATTCTATTTTAAACTGCTAAAATGGTTAATTAATTAGATATTATTGGCTTGCCTAGCAAGTGGATGTTAGGCGCCATAACGACCTCATGATTAGGATTTCGGGTCGTGACACCAAAATTCTTTGAACCCAGTGCGGAAGGTCTTCATCTGTTAGAGGCATCCAGTGGATAGCAAAAAAATAAGAGAAACAAGCCTAAAAAGGATGAGAAATTCAGGAAAAGGATAAAAAGAAACATGTGGATAAGAAAAATGTACGAGTATATTTCCATGACTCAGGAATTGGAGGTCCCAATGAGGGAATGATGTCCATGGAAGCGATGTCTACAAACTTTTCCATGCAACCACATTCATTGTTATCATCTAAGTTGGAGATATGGCATTCTGACCACACTTGATGAGTTTGATTACGCCTCCTTGGAGGATCTTGGGACAGTAGAGACAGATCAGGTGCGTAAGGGAGAGACTTTCTTGCGTCCAAGAGCCTAGGTACCAGAGACAAGCCACCACTATGCCACACTGCTGGACCAACTTAAGTTAATAAGATTTTGCAGCTCCGGCAAAAGTCAAAAATAATTGGATAAATCTCGTGCTCGGGCCTGAGCGTGAAAGGGTATGTGTAAATAAAAATATATCATGGTTTGCTGAAAGTTACCCTCTTCACGTCAAGTGGGTACAAGACTTAAATATTTTTCTAGTTCCAATCCTCTTTCACAATCGGAATGTCAGCCGGCCAGATGGAAGAACGATACTCGCCGACCACTCTATCCTGATCACGTATTGGGTTCGAGGAAGTGCTCTGGATTAGGAGATCCTTATCAAAAGAGCATTCTTGAGGAATGATCGTGTTCACAGTGAAGGGCTTAGCGGGGCTTAGCGTCTGCTTTTTGGGTTTATTCTTCTTTTTGGAAGGCCCCTTGCCACTGCAAATTGTGATGTCAGCTATTGTTGTTGATGGTGCAGTCTTGGCCGCTGTGGAATCGCCATGCGTGACACTAGCAGAAGGGTTAATGACAGTGAAAATTGGAACACTTGGTGAAGGCATGGCGGAATGGATCGATGTTCATTGATAAAGGCGGATTTTTTTCTTGTGGTAATCAAAAGTCTTGCTAGAAGAAAAAGGCAGTTTGTAGACACTTATGGAGTGTTGAAGGAATTTGGAAAAGGGTAAAGTAAAAAGTAAAAAGAGGGATGTGTTTACTAAAGGATTTGAAACCAAAGTTATCATTACCTTGGTAACACAGAGAGGCATGTGTCAGGATCAGTAGATGTAAGAAGACGTGCGTCCTTTCAAGTGTCAGAAACCTTTTAAAAACTTTCCCTCTAAGAAATAAAAGGTCGTATCTACTTTCTGATCACATCAAGTTGAGTTACAACAAGTAGGGGGACTATCTGTATTGGGTAAAATTTAGAGTCTACAGATGGACAACTCACGTGCAGACACATGATAGTAGTGATAGGATGAAGGTTTATCAACATCCATATAACAAATAATAAGGTCGTACGATCGGTCTCACATCTTCCTATTACCGGGGGCACAATGTTTCAAGGAACGAATTTAAAGACAAGACACCGGTTGAAAGAAATCAAACTAAAGGGGCAACCATTATAGAAGATGTCAACATTTATTCCCAATGTTATACAACCATTAAGAGGGTTTTTTTATTTATCTTTAAGAAGGAGAGATTTGAGGATTTTGTCTCTCCAAATTTAGCTATAAATAAAGGTATTTGTACTCCCTGTAAGGACACGATAAATAAGAATCATCAAAAACAAACTTTCCTTTGTTCAACCTCAATTCTGTAGTTCTATACAAAAATTCTTGCCCGAGCTTCGTTATCAACTTCATTCCGATCGGGCTTGTTTCATTCTCTAAGTGTCTTCTTATATTGTTAATTTTTATTTGTAATCTCGCTAATCAAACCATTTTAATTTACGTGAGTTGAGTTTTTGAGTAAGTTATTGTTCAAGTCCACGACTTGGATCCTGGCCATGATTGGGTCCAGGATTTTGGAAATTCAACTTGTCTTCTTCGAATCGATTTTGCTCCAATTCAATCCAAACTTGTTTAAATTACTTTGAAAAATATTTAAACTCTACATTTAGGTATTCTCAATTAATATCAAGAGTTTTCTTTGACATCCATTCAATTCTAACAAGAATTTGGTACCCAAATCTTCAAACCCGCTTTAAGAACTTCAAGTTCTAAATGGAACTCAAATTTCCAAATCGAATCTGGAATAGATTCCAATAACAAATGATTCAAGTGAAGCCTCCAAATAATTCTCAATAAAACATAGCAATCAAAACTCCAAAACAACCTCATATTTTCAAAACACAATATCAACTCAAAACTTACATTTTTTGGTGAAAATTTTGCCTTTTTTAAAAAATTTTAAATATGATAATCAAAACCTGAATCAAGATTTTGATAGAACAAATCCCCAACTGATGCTCTAATATCAAGATTATGCGAATCCAACTGTAGAACAAAAATATAAAATAATAAGAACAGATAGAAGATAGCTATAGCATTTGTTAAAGAACTAGAAACAATTAGAGACTAAGAACCTTAATCACCCATAAAACAATCACATAAAGCACCTAAAATATTAGGCTCCCAAGAGATTGATTCTCTTGTAAAACCTAGGGCAAATCACGAAGAAATCAAGAGATTCACCATAAAACTTACTCACTAATATTACTATTAATCATTAGAAATTAAAATTAGAATACAACTCAAATTAAATACTCATATGAAAATATTCAAATATAAATGGTTAAAAAAAATTGAAGTCCAACTCTATCATGAAGTCCACTCAATTCAAATATAAATACTTATTCAACTCAATTGGCTCCAGAATTGAAGTCCACGAATTGGGTTGCCTTCTCCAACTTCTTCTTCTTTAGTTCAGCCTCTCAATCATGATCTTCCTTTCACTCAAGCATGGTAAAATATGTTGTGGTCTTCTCCAAAATATATCCACTAAAGCTTCCCGCTTTATCATAAGTAATCCACAAACTTGTAGCCAGAGGCGGATCTAGGATTTAAAGTTTATAGGTTCCTGTTTCAATCTCAAATTAATATACCATAATAAATGGGTTCATAGTTAGATATTTAGTAAATTTTTTAATAAAAATAAAAGGTCTACGTAAAATTTATTGGGTTCCCGGAAACCCATACACTATACTCTAGATACGCCCATGCTTGTAGCTCATTGACTTAGCTACAAGTGAAAGACTGATGTNAGTCTATTTCATGTGTAGGTGAATTCGAGATGGAAGCCGAGCTAAATGGATGCATAAACGTTGAAAATACGCTCAAGAGGCGAAGAGGAGTGCACCGGGGTATAGCCGGGCGTTTGAGCCTTAAGGTCAGGCCTGGCTTTATCCAGGCGTTTGAGCCTTAAGGCCAGGCCTGGCTTTATCCAGGCGTTTGGGCCATAAAGCAAGGTCCCTGGTCTGGTCCAATCCGAGTTTTGAAGATTTTAAGTGTTTCCTGGTTTGAATAGAAGTCTCCTACACGTTTAGGGTTTGTCCCAAACATATAAATAGACCCAAAAACACAACTTGGAAAGGAGATGCCACTAGAGACAAGAGACGCCTGTGGAATACTACTCAGAGAAGCAAAACATTGATTTTTACATCTTT
>MDKI01005140.1:0-21507 GCA_005239505.1 Nicotiana paniculata | reverse complement strand
TTTTTTTTTTTTTTTTTTTTTTTTTTTTTTTTTTTTTTTGATTTTCTTAATAAAACCTATGATGAGTAAGATAAAAAAAAATATTTACACTAAAATTTTTGGTGTGGTAAAAAATTAGTTGTTCACAGTACCTACTGAGTGCGAGTGTCGAGTGCTGAGTGATTGTCGCCTCGAGGGGATGCGTTTGACTTCATTATTGTTGCACTTAGTTGTCATGCATCACTGTCTTGAAAATTTCTAGAATATATTACACCTTGTTTCACTTAAATTGATTATGAAGTAACCGGTTGAATTCAAATTGTCGAACTTGAAAGCATGCCTGCTTTCTTGTGTAGTGAAATTGAACTATCATTCTAAAGCTCGTCACTACTTTCAGTTCTTTATTTAGTCTTGTTACATACCAAATTGGTTGTACTCACGCTATACCTTGCACCTTGTGTGCAAATCCAGGTGCTTCAGGTCGCGGCGGCTGCTCAGTTGTGGAGTCAGGATCTTTGGAGATTATCGAGGTAGCTGCATGGCGTTCACAAACCTGGACTCTCCTTATCTTCATTTATTCAGTTCTTGTTCCCTAGATATTGTAGTGGACTATATCCATGTATAGATGCGCATGTACTCGGTGACACCCTCATTTTGGGAGAGATTTGTATCGAGCTGCGAATTTATTCTATTTTTTAAAAGGTTTGCCTTAAATATTAATTGCTTCCCTATTTTTCAAAGCTTTTGATGTATTGAAATGGACAAATAGTTGGCTTGCCTATTTCACGCTAGGCGCCGTCACGACGGGTTGGTTTTGAGTTGTGACATAAGCTTGCATCGATATTCTCAAAAGGAGTGTGGTTTAAATTTGGCCTTATAGTCTTATTCCTTTATGACTGTTTTGGAGGCTTGGCATACCTACTCGGACCTCGAAACCAAAACTCCACCCAGTCACGAATGTAGACCTTTTGAACATCATCTTTCATGTGTTTGTAGAATGCCGAGAATTGGTGTCGGCAACCTTTTGGGAGGAAATGTTTTCCTTGATCGTCTACTTATGCCAACTCCTTCGCTGAGGGGATAACTTCCCCGTAGAAGGATCCATGCACTAGAAGGCCTCTGATTTCTCAAAAGTCCCACAAAGAGATGGAGAGTTCACTAATAGAGGTAGAAACGGTATTGGTAGATGGACGCCAAAGCTCGCAAAAGGCACAACGTACATTCTCATTGTAGTCATACGTGAACAACAAAGCAAAGATGGCTTCATAGACCTTGATGCCATCAAGGGTCAACTTGTTGCATATAAGGACATATTCTACCCACTCCCAATATTTGGACGTATAGCGAACTTCACCAAAGTCGGAAGGAGGAACACTCCAAGTGGCGAGACGTCCATCGTGATCATGATGAGGAGGACTAGCAGACGCGGCCTTCTGATAGGTGGAGGACTTCAAAAGTAGGACCTTCATGTTGGTTGCTTCACCTAAAAATATATCCAATGCATCCTTCATCTCTCTAGTTTACCATTCTGCAAGATCAAGGGAGGCATCAAGCGATTTTCTACCGAGCGTGAAAGCACCTATCACCAGAGGATGAACTTTTAAAGCGAGAACTTGGGTGCTACAGATTCTGATTGTCGCTAATAATATCAATGTCACGACCCAAAATCCATAAGGTCGTGATGGTGCCGGACACCACTGTCAGGCAAGCCAATCATTAAATGGTTAAGTTAAAATTCCTGTTTTAGCATTTTTTTGAAATCATTACCTTTCACTTAACACGTAATATCTAAATGAAATACATTAAGTATAAATAACAGTCCAATATTCCATTTTGATAAAATACACCCCAAACACATCCCAGAACCCGGTGACACAAATAGATGAGATATTTCTAAGAATTTATACAATTATTACAAACCTTGTCCGAGATAAAAATTGGACAATGAACTTAAAATAAAATACAAATCCATATAAGGAAGACTCTGCCGGCTGCGGGTCGTCTCCGGATGATGCAGCCCGTCTAAGTCTCTAAGTCAGCCACTTTGCTATGGAGGTATCTGTGCAACAAAATGCACAACAAGTGTAGCATGAGTACGAAAATAGCGTGTACTAAGTAAGTATCCCGCCTAACCTCAGAGAGGTAGTGATGAGAGGTAGAATTAGACACTTGCTAGAAGTCAATCACTATCAGGTATAACAACGAAATGAATCAATACGAAATAAATCAAGAGTATATAGCAAACGGGTATAATTACACGGTACGATCCCTTCCTTACAATTTACTCAACTCTCAATTTACAATTTACTTCCGTAACCAAAACATATACATAGATACGGCTTCACCAAAAGGGTATTATACTTGAATTTAGGGAAAACCCTTAGGTACAATGGGGATAGTAAGTACATAGGAAAGGAAATTCCGAGGCGTACGGCCCGATCCAACATAAAAGTAAACTATGCACTCCCAAAGGGTTGTACAGCACGAACCATAGATGTATCTTTCAATCCTCCATGGTGTACGGCCCGATCCCATGAGAGTGTGATACATAAATCCTGCCGAGGCGAACGGCCAATCCCATAAGAGTGTGGTACATAAATCCTGCCGAGGCGAACGACCCGATCCCATAATAGTGTGGTACATAAATCCTGCCGAGGCGAACGGCCCGATCCTATAAGAATGTGGTAGGAGGATTTACCCCGCTCGCGAACCATACATGCGAAGCGGTTACATATGAATTATAGAGTTACCCCGCTCGCGAGTCATACCTGCGACTCGAGTACCCGTATATAAATAGGTCCATTCAAGTAGTAAATTCGGAATTTATCAGGGAATATTTAGCCGAAGAATGATGCATTCTCTTTTTACATGATTAAGAAAAAGAAGTTTAACCTACCTAAGTATTCATTTCCTAAGTCAATGAGATTAGACAGTCTCGTTTCACCAACAAAGTTGCATGTACGTCAAGTAAAACATGCTATTGGGTCCTAGGCTACCCGGACATAAGCATAATAGTAGCTACACACGGACTCCCGTCACCTCGTGCGCACATAGCCCCCCACAAATAGTAGCACATATTTAATTAGCTCACCTAGAGGGACAATTCCCCCTCACAAAGTTAGAAAGGAGACTTACCTCGCTCCGAAATTCCATAACCGGCTTCCAAGCCCTTCCGACGACTCCAATTGATGCACAACGCCCCAAAACTAACCAAATAACGGCGAACCAATGAAAATATACTCTAATATTTGTTAATAATCCAAATTATATAAACTCCTATCTCCGCTCAAGGAATTGACCAAAATGCCCTCGGGCCCACGTGCCCGTATTTCAAAATTTCTCGAAGATAAACTCTACCCATAGCTTTACTAGCTCAAATATACAATTTACTGAAATATTCATGTTCAATTCATGGCAAAAATCCAAATTACCAAATTTCTAGGTTTTCTTCAAAATCCCAATTTTGTATCCACAATTTTTCATGTTCAAATTCGTGCATAAACCCTGTATTTAACTTGGAACTAGAAGGATTCACTTACCTATTGATGCTTGATGAAAATCCCCTCTTGAAGCTCCTCAAAATCACCCACATCAATGAAACAAATGAAGGAAATGGCCAATATCTCGCATTTAAATTAATATGCCCAGGCCCCAATTTCCTCTCTGCGTTCACGACACCTTGAGTGCGCTCGCGAAGGGTAACAGCCCTGACCCTCCGCATTCGCAGGCCTCCCTGTGCGTTCGCATAGTCTAAACGGCCCCCAGCTCCCCTTTCCTCTACGCGTTCGCACACCTTACCCCGCGTTCGCGTAGAGATCACAACCCAAGCCACCACGTTCGCACTCCCTTCACCGCGAACGCACAAGCCAATCCAGCATCCCTCAATTTTCCTTCTCCGCGATCGTACATAAGGGACCTCGATCGCGGAGCACACCAGAAACAGCAATAGCAAAACAGAGAAAAAAATGGTCTGAACTTGCTCTGAAACACAACCGAGGCCCCCGGGACCCCGTCCAATCACACGACTCAGTCCCATAACATCCCACGGACTTGCTCGAGGCCTCAAATCACATCAAACAATGTCGAAACCACGAATCGCACCCAAATCCAAACTTTATGAACTTTGAAATTTCAAACATCCACATCCGATGTGGAAACCTACCAAATCACTTGTAATTGACCCCAAATTTTGCACACAAGTCATATTCATCATTACGAACCTGCTTCAACTTCCGGAATCGTATTCCGACCCCTATATAAAAATTCCCACTTCCTGGCGGATTTCTCAAAAACCTTCAAATTTCTATCTTTAGCCAAATGACTTCAAAATGACCCACAGACATCCGAATTCACTTCCGATCGCGCTCCCAACTCCAGAATCACCGTACGAGGCTATTCACAGGCCCGGAATCCCAACGGGCACTAATATCACTGAAATGCGCTTCAAGCCAAACATAAGAAATTTCTTCAAAATTGCTGACTTCCACAATATACACCGAAACGCTCCCGGGTTATCCAAAGCCCGATTCGGACATACGCCTCAGTCCAAAATCATCATACGAACCTGCAGGAACCTTCAAATCCTGATTTGGAGGTCATTTACTCAGAATTCCAATCTTAGTCAATTTTTCCAACTTAAGGCTTCTAAAATGAGAATTTTCCTTCCAGTTTGACTCTGAACTTCCCGAAATTAAATTCTGACCATACCTAGAAGTCATAACACCTGAAACGGAGCTGATTATGACCTTAAAATGCTGAACGATGCGCTAGGGCTCAAAACGACCGGTCGGGTCGTTCCATTCTCTCCCACTTAAACATATGTTCATCCTCGAACGTGCTAATAACTGCTCTGGAGTTATCTAAAATCACTATGTAACACCTCGTGCACCTGCCCGTGCTACTACATCCCAGTTGAGTATACTTTCTTGAACAATCCTAAAGATATCCTCTTCTATTTAAGCAAATGAGCCTTAGAACCAGGTGTCCATCATCAAAAATTCTCTGCCAGGCATGTTTCCAATATATGAACACCGTATCAACTACCATACGATGTACAAAAACATGACTGCATACCTTTGCTGAATTAGCACCATGCACCGCATAATTCGTCATCTAACCACAATGACATTCCCTAAACCTGAATAGCCAAAATCTTACGAATCTGATGCTCTCGATGCACCTCATGACATACATATAGGTCCTGCTATAATGCTTACGATACCACCATAACGGAGGAGATGTATAGAAATTCACAATCAACTGCAGAGTCGATAATTCATTGAATCTCTCCTCCTGACTAGAATCATCACCTCATTATGAATCAAATGTTGGTATTTGTTCTTTAATATACACTCATATCACCTTATCGCATTGATCCCTGATCCGATAACCTCGTCTCACCCAGTATGAACGACTCAGGCAACTAATCACCCCAAACATGACCAACAGTCTCACATGATACCACAATGCGCCAATAGGCCATAACTCGAATATGATACCTAAAGAAAACGAATTATGAAAGGAACTTCTCAACTTACGCAACTTATTATGAACTCTCCTCAGAAAATAGAAAGCAAAACACAAGAAAATAGATATAGGGAACCGTACTCAACATCACACTGTTGCAGCGCGCAACCCGATCCAAATAACATAAAATTCACATAAGAAGACACACACCTAGCTAAATTGCTCATTACCACAAATATCGAACATCGGTCACAAGCACGCTAAGTGCACAATACCATCCTGGGGAGACTGATAAAGCCGTATTCTACAAAACTCAAGCACAACTGAGGTGCGATACATAATCTGAATCTCATGAGCTATCATGTCCTCATAACATCATCACTATGCGGGAACTCAACACATAAGAAATTATCAAGTCGTTTCCCAACTCACACGGTACCATAGAATATTACATGAAATGAACGAAGACGGAACAACATCTACTGTTTAAGTACCTTTCCATGAAAAGTGCTATACCGAAATAAACACACCTCACTCATACGGAGCCCATAATCATATTTAAATCCATCCACAAACATCGAGTCTACCTTGCTTGCACCGAACTAGGATAATAGCTTTACCTAGGTCCATATTACCAACTTCCTCTCATAATACGCAAGAACAACCATCATATCCGGGAAAAACACCCATCAATCCACAACCAATGAACCGAATGCCTTCCAAGAATAAATTCTCAAATAAGCAATATTACACTTCGTTATACTCAGTCCAATCTTCAATCCATTAAGTGACTACATGTCACACTCATACGATCATCCTGTGGTCACGCTCCTACGACCTTCCACACAAGGTAGCAAGTCTGCACATCCATACCACCGACCACACTAACACTGTAAGACAAATCAAGAACCCATAACCAGGATACAAAGACTCTTTCACCAAACACCGATCTCAGGTGACGCTGAAGACAACACCAGCTTACTCTGAACATTCATATCCCTTTTTCTTGCTCATCCGAGCTCATGACATCCTCATTAACACCAAACCGCAATCTTGATCCTTACTTATGATTCCATACTGCTTACTGCACCTGACACGCAGAATTCCATCATAACTCCTTAACTACTAATAGGTTGAACACCCCAATCAACACTTAGCAACTCAATTCTCACTCACCTTGAGTGACTCCATTCCATGAGAACATTTCGTTTCCACACCCATGAACCGTTTCATGCCCTCCTTGCACGCATATTCACATCTTTGACCGGTATACCCATTCTGATAACCTTTCCAGGAACCAGAAGTCATTTCTCCTTTTTATGAACCCCAATGCTACTCTACACGCGGAAGATAACGTAGAACACTCCAACCATTTTATATTTCCCATAGTTATGCTGCAAAAGCTCGATTCTTAATCATACTGCTGCTTGAAACCCTTAAACACTGCATTCTTAACTTCAAATTCATTAGGACCAGTATTGAGAGTCACCCACTCTGACTGGCCCAAAATACAATCAACTCCAAGGCTCTTCTAGAACATGAACACCTTCTCAATGATGCACGTGATTGAGTCACTACCCTTATAACTCGCCTATTCATTAAGCATAAATTCTGAATCTCCCAAAACCTAACCCTGGTCCAATAGGACCAACTAGTGCATATATTTATCAAATCCCATGCACAATTACCATTCTACTCCTTTCCCCTTAGCTGTAATAACTTGCCAATACGCCGATAATCCGCAACCCCATGAGAAGATAATCAT
Source organism: Nicotiana paniculata (assembly GCA_005239505.1). Taxonomy (NCBI): domain Eukaryota; kingdom Viridiplantae; phylum Streptophyta; class Magnoliopsida; order Solanales; family Solanaceae; genus Nicotiana; species Nicotiana paniculata. The sequence goes on along the minus strand of MDKI01005140.1, from coordinate 14,297 downwards.
GCAACCCAATTGCAGGCGGTAGGACTCTCCCACATAGCCTGAAGCTACTCCTTGCACCACTCTGGACCACATCGAAATTCTTTCTTCATTGATGACATGATCCTGCTCCACCAACCCATCAAATCCTTCTAAATCCTCCTGGTAGTATTCCATGAATACTCAAATTCTCTAGAATTATTCACATATTCGCCCCCCCTACCAAATAGCCACTAGAATTCCTCGCAGAAACTTGTCAACCACCCAACCGCTAACCTACTCACAGGTGATAACCCTCCTGTAAAAATTACCAATTGACACCCTCCAACAACGTTGTACTGCACAATCTCTACGACATCAATACTCCATCCTATGCCCGTCCTCATTTAACAACTTTACCAGTCCATCCGCTCTTCAAGGACATCCACTAAAAGCGCGACAACATCCTCCAACTCACCGCTATATTGCATCCTCCTTCATCACGAACAACTCCTCTCTGTCGCATTCCATCTCCCATGGAAATAGTCAATATTTCAATTTAAGACCGTGGACCCAATTGCCGTCCATCAAATTCTCCTCAAGATGCTCAGTCATATTACCACATAACTCATATGATACACTGCTACTCTCCCACTTTGGTTAAACTCACTCCTGCAAGCAACTACCTGACTTCCTTTTCTTACACCTGGCCTTTTTGAATTTTAACCATCACCTGACACTTCTCACGTGTCCTTCCTCATCCCTTACTGCTCATTCGTTGCCTTAGGCCAATAACTATCTTTGTAACACTTAAACCAGCAGATAACCACAACTTTAAACCCTTCCGAAGATCATCTCTCTTGAGCCGCTTTTATTAGAAATGCTTATTCAATACTGAACCACCGCACCACGACTTCTGACAACCGCTCCTTTCAATATTACTTCACAACATTCTGACCCAATGCCACCAAATAACCCATAGCACCGACAAACTTAACACCTTCTTTTCTATCAAAAACAGCGATACCACATCACAGATGAATATTTCACCTTGCTCGAAAACACCAAGTCTTATTATTATTTCAAACAAAATTTGAACATTCATAGTTTGATTGCCTTTCCTCCACTGGAACTAAAATACTGAAATCTCGAAATCATGCTCTGAGAATATCCCCTTTTCAAGTCATTCACTGCCCCGACATATGGGCAAACTTCCCATCACTACACCAATACCGTGCGGTGACCAATCATAAGCATCATAACGACCTGAGCATAGCCTGAAAGCTCTCTGAAACACAGCTACTGAGATGAACAACATAATATCCTTCTGCAGAGCAACGACAATAGCCCCAATCAACTTTGCACGGACAAACATCCCGCACCCTATCTGAGGTACCACTACAATTCTTCAATTCCCGATTTATAACAAGCATTTCGCAACGTGTAAGATTGAGTAAGAAGAAATGTAGGCATAAGCCTCAAAGGAATCAAATCGCACGATAGGGAAAACCCTTAGGTACATTGGCTTCTAGCCAAACATTATGCACGATTCAATGGGGATAGTAAGTACATAGGAAAGAAAATGTCGAGGCATACGATCCGATCCAACATAAAAGTAAACTACCGAAGGGTCGAACAACGCGAACCATAGATGTATCTTTCAATCCGTTGTGGTGTACGGCCCACTCCCATGAGAGTGTGGTACATAAATCCTGTCGAGGCGAACGGCCCGATCCTATAAGAGTGTGGTACATAAATCCTGCCCAGGCGAATGAACCAATCCTATAAGAGTGTGGTAGGATGATTTACCCCGCTCGCGAATCATACATGTGAAGCAGTTACATATGAATTATAGAGTTACCCCGCTCGCGAATCATACCTGCGACTCGGGTACCCGCATATAAATAGGTCCATTCAAGTAGTAAATCAGGAATTTATCAGGGAATCTTTAGCCGAAGAAGGATACATTTTCTTTTTACATGATTAAGAAAAATAAGTTTAACCTACCTAAGTGTTCATTTACTAATTAAATGAGATTAGACAGTCTCATTTTCCTAATAAAATTGCAAGTACAACAAGTAAAGCATGCTAGTGGGTCCTAGGCTACCCGGACATAAGCATAATAGTAGCTACGCACGGACTCCCGTCACCTCGTGTGCACGTAGCCCCCACAAATAGTATCACATATTTAATTAGCTCAACTAGGGGGACAATTCCCCCTCACAAAGTTAGAAAGGAGACTTACCTTGCTCCGAAATTCCATAATCGGCTTCCAAGCCCTTCCGACGACTCCAATTGATGCACAACGCCCCAAAACTAACCGAATAACGGCAAACCAATAAAAATATACTCTAATATTTATTAATAATCCAAATTATATAAACTCCTATCTCCGCTCAAGGAATTAACCGAAATTCCCTCGGGCCCACGTGCCCGAATTTTGAAATTTCTCGAAGATAAACTCTATCCATAGCTTTACTAGTTCAAATATACAATTTACTCAAATATACATGCTCAATTCGTGGCTAAAATCCAAATTACCAAATTTTTAGGTTTTCTTCAAAATACCAATTTTTTCCCCACAATATTTCATGTTCAAATCCGTGCATAAACTTTGTATTTAACTTGGGATGAGAAGGAATAACTTATCTATTGATGCTTGATGAAAATCTCCTCTGGAATCTCCTCAAAATCGCCCATATTAATGAAACAAATGAAGGAAATGGCCAATATCTCGCATTAAATTAATCTACCAGGCCCAAATTTCCTCTCTGCGTTCGAGACACCCTGAGTGTGTTCGCGAAGGGCAACTGCCCTGTCCCTCCGCGTTCACAGACCTCCATGTGCATTCTAATAGGCCAAACGGCCCCCAGGCCCCCAGCTCCCCATTCCTCTACACGTTCGCACTCCCTTCACCGCGAACGCACAAGCCAATCCAGTATCCCTCCATTTTCCTTCTCCGCGATCGCACAGAAGGGACCGCGATCGCGGAGCACACCAGATACACCAGAAACAGCAGCAGCAAAACAGAGAAAAAAAGTGGTTCGAACTTGCCCCGAAAAACACCCGAGGCCCCCTGAATCCCGTCCAATCACAGGACTCAGTCCCATAACATCCCACGGACTTGCTCGAGGCCTCAAATCACATCAAATGACGCCGAAACCACGAATCGCACCCAAATCCAAACTTTTTGAACTTTGATATTTCAAACATCCACATCCGATGCCGAAACCTATCAAATCACGTCCGATTGACCCCAAATTTTGCACACAAAATTTGACCCCGATATCAAAGTTTCCACTTCCGGTCAAATTTCTCAAAAACCTTCAAATTTCTATCTTTAGCCAAATGACTTCAAAATGAACTACAGACATCTGAATTCACTTCCGATCGCGCACCCAACTCCAGAATCAGCATACAAAGCTATTCCTAGGCTCGGAATCCCAAACGGACATCAATATCACTGAAATGCGCTTCAAGCCAAAATTAGGAAATTTCTTCAAAATTGTTGACTTCCACAATATACACTGAAATGCTCCGGGGTTATCCAAGGCCCGATCCGGACATATGCTCCAGTCCGAAATCATCATACGAACCTGCAAGAACCTTCAAATCCTGATTCAGAGGTCATTTACTCATAATTCTAATCTTAGTCAATTTTTATAATTCAAGGCTTCTAAAATGAGAATTTTCCTTCCAATTTGACTCTGAACTTCCCGAAATTAAATTTCGACCACACCTACAAGTCATAACACTTGAAACAGAGCTGTTCATGACCTCAAACCGCTGAATGATGCGCTAGGGCTCAAAACGACCGATCGGGTCGTTACAATCAAGGTGTGGATATGGTGTATCGTGGTCAATAAAATACATCCATGATGATGGAAGTCATAGTCCAATATGCTGCTTTGAGAGTCTGCAAAAGAAAAAGGCATAATCCATCTAACCGACAAAACTGAAGGGGGCAGCACACCACAATTTAATGTCTAAATTCAAGAACTTATCTGGAAAGATATTGGGACATTCTCATTATTATCTTTGCGTATGACATAGCTTCAGAAGTTTAGTTTTTGGAGCCAAAAACCGCTCGTAATTTCGTTATTCCTATAAAAAGATATGATTTTTTAGTGAAGATTCTCAAAACTGAAATATCGAGCGTGAAATAACTCAAATGAAGTTTAAGAAGTTCACCTAGGACAGTAAAAAGCGAATTTAACTTTAATATTTTGATAATTCTTACCTCTACATGTATACTCTTTGGAGAATTAAATGGATTGAGTTTTGGAAGCTCTTACGACGAGATATGAATATTTTCCGACCGACGCATAAAGCTGAAAATTCTTGGCAGCACTGCAGCAAAAAAAAAAAATATAATGCTATTCTGCTTTCAGGAGAATTAAGCTATGGATAATTTTGTTACGAAACTGAAAGGTTACGGTCGTTGAGAATAAGCAGGAATATCACGTTACAATACATGAATGATTCACAAGTTGACTTGTTGATTACCTGTTAGCAGGATTGCAAAGTAGACAGTTGAGAGCACCTTCAAAGACCAACCAAAAGGTGGTAATGCTGCTTTCATAAAGTGGAAGACTGCTGCTATGACAATGATACAAGAAGAAAAAGAGAATTTATAGAAACAAGCAAGGGAATAAACTAAGAAAATTCTTGATTTTCAAGTTACTAACATATGCAAATAAGGAAATACCATGTCCGGTTTGCACATGGACAAGTTTGAAACTAAGAAACAAGGAGAAATAAAGGCAATTAAGGAAACTTCTTTTGGCAAGACAGGAAGGAAATTAAGGAAATTCTTTTAGTAAGAAAGTTAGGCAATTAAGAAAGTTTTCGTAAGTAGTCCTTATGAAATATATGGTTAGTTAAGCTAGAAGTCTGCTCAAATCAATTTGGGGATGAAACTAATGCTTTTTTAAATTTATGAAAAAAATATAGAAAGTTTTGAAAGTAAACTAATAAAAAAAGACTGATGATCGCATTAATACTTCAGGATTGTCTTCATGTTTGCCAAGCCTACACCCCGACAAGCCTCGAAGTAAGGGGCATTTATAGACAATTAAAATTTTACTAAATTCAAATCCATAAGAAATTTGAATTTAATAACAAATTAAATATATACTAGTCAAAATAAATATTACGGGCTAGTATGATCGATTATTAATCGACTTAAATAAATGCCCAATATTCTATTAGGCTAGCACATTGTTAGTCTTCTATAAAATGGGTCGGTCGATGAGCCCCAAGCTCGATGACCTACTAGAGTTTTCTTGGAGGCTACTCCACCTCAAATTTATATAAAGGGATCAAAGGAGAAGGCTATGAAATCAATCAAGTAAGTAGAAGGAAATGTTAAAGAAGCTTTGAAGAATAGCATCAAAGTCTCCCTTCAAATCTGCAATCTTCGTCTATGGTCAAATCCCAAATGCGAACTCAAATCATAGGCAGGCGACTTCAAATATTCCATTTGTGATAACCTAACACAAAATCCTGGTTCGTGAGACATATAAATTTTTCGTGACGCGCCACAAATCTGAAATCCATCAAGTTCAAGATCAAACTCTCAAGCTCTTAACCATCGTTCATGAGGAGAAAACTCACAGGTCTACATCTCTTTAGATTTGAGATATTCTAGAGATTGTAATCCCATTACTTAAAATCGAAAATAATATTTTTCGTTATATTTCTTGTCTTGATTATTATTTTCATAAACGAAATTTAGTTGTTACAATAATCTTCAGAGAAAAAACGTAAAAGAAACGACAAAGAGACCTGAATTGTGATTTTAATTCAACGGTAGTATTTTTCTTTTTTTGCTTTCGTTTGTTGTAGAATTTTATATCATTTTTGTGTAATTTGGTGTTATTTTATTGGCTATAACCCTGAAGTTCGGTGTAAGGTTGGCATATATTTTTTATTGAGTTTGTTAAATAGGATGAATAATTTTTTTTATTAATTTTAATTTTATAACTCAAAATATACTTCGTAATATCAATGTTTTGCACTCATTAATCAAAGTACAAATGTATTCTTAATGAATTGTCATTACCTATTATTTATTCTTTAAGATGTATTCTAAGTAATTTGTCATTCATTGTTATTATTATTTATTTTTAATTCATTATTATTTGTTATTATTTACTTTTTAATTCATTCTGACGAAGGACAACACCCTGTATTTTTCATATATTAAATTATTTATCGTAAAATATTAACTCAACATTGGTTAATTTTTAGTCTTTACATTTTTACAATCAAAATTTTCAGAGGTATATGGCCAACCTTTTTATTCTCAAATATCTATAAGACTAACATATTCAACTTTTAATTTATGTTATTTAACAAATTTTATATGAATCATGAAACATTTTTTTTTTTTTAAAATTCATAGATACAATAATAATTTTCATAAGTTACACCAACCCTAACAATATTTTGATATTTGAGCCCCGTTTTTCTATTTGATATTTCACGTATATAGAATTAATGTTTGACGATTGCGGGGATGGTTGTGTTGATTTCGGGAAGGTTTGAGAGTGATTAAAACACTTTGTTCCATTGTTTGAAGCTTAAGTTGTAAGAGTTTATCATAGTTTGACTTTTGTATAAACGACATCTATCTGGTGATTTATTGGTTTTAGTTTATACGTATGGTGATTTTGGACTTAGGTGAATGATCGGATTTGAATTTGGAGGCTCCTAGGGGATTCTGGCTCTATTGCCAAAAGTTGGCGATTTGAAGGTTTGAAAAGTTCCTAAGTTCGACCTGGAGTTGACTTTGATGATATATGATTCACATTATTATTTTGAAACATGGAATAGGTTCGTTTTGTCACTGGAAACTTGTGTGCCAAGCTTGGATGTAATCTGGATTGGTTAGGTTTAAATGAGACACTTTGTTGGAATTTTGAAAGTTCTTGAACTTAAGAGAAGTTCAACATGAATTTTTATCTTTGATTCATTGATGTGATGTTATGTTATGTGTTTGGAGGCTTTGGATAGATCCAGGTAGTGTTATGAACTTGTTGGTATGATTGGACAGAGTAACTGGTGGCTCGGGCGAGTTTCTGACCACTCGGAGCAATTATTGGAGTTGGTTGATTCTGCTAGTGTTTTGTTCTCATCGCATTCGATAAAAGAGCCTCGTGTTCAAAATGAAGGATTTTGTTCTGGGCAGGTTTATTTCTTCACGTTCGTGATTAGGGGTTCGCATTCGTGATTGTGAGCTGGAGTTGGAGGATTAACCTTTGCTAATGCAAAATCCTGATCGTGATTTCATAGTGGAACAAGTTTGGTCATCGCTTGCACAAGGGATGTTCCGCAAACACGAAGGGTTTTTTTTGGGCAGAAGCTTTTGTTCTTCGCAAACGTGAGGCACGCGTCGTGTTCGTGAAGGGTACCCCTATGAAGAACATTTAAGTGTTGTATTTTAGAATTTTATCCTATTCTTTCATATTTTAAACCCTAGACTTGGAGAGGGGTGACTTTTATTGGATATCTTCATACAAGACTTTGGGGTAACTAATTTCTACTCATTTTCGGTATTATTTCAATAATTTATATGGATTACTAACACCAAAAACATGGAATTTTGATGTATATTTGGGTGTGTTTCTGAAAAATTAAGAGAGTATAAACTGAGGTTTTGAGGATCGATATGAACTTGATTTTAGAGTTTTATCACATTTTTGAACTCATAGGGTTGTGGGTAGTCAGGAATCGGGATCTATCCCTTGACTCGGATTTTGATGATGTGAGCCCATATTGACTTTTTTGGCTTTTTGGGATTGAATAAATTTGAAGCTTTGTTGTTTGAAAATAATTCATATGACTTTGTTTGACATTATTAAGCTATTATTGGCTAGATTCGAGCCGGTTGGAGGTGATTGCCAAGGGAAAGGCGTTCTTGGAATATTAATTGAATTATTTAAGGTAAGTATGTTTCCCAATCTTGTCTTGGGGGAATGCTCCTTAGGATGTGACTTTATTTGGAAAATTGGAATGTGTGAAAAGCGATTTATATATGCGAGGTGATGAGCGTATATGTGGGTGCTATGTATGATTTTGTAACGACCCGACCGATCGTTTTGAGCATTTGCACTTTGCTCGGTAATTTACGAGCATGGGTAGCTTCGTATGATGTATTACGACTTATATGAATCGTCGATTTTGGTTTTCAGGTTATTCGGATCGGTTTGGAAGAATGAATTTCATTGTTGAAGCTTTAAGTTGAAATATTTGATTAAGTTTGACTTTTTGTAAATTTGGCCCTGGAACGGAGTTTTGAAGGTACCGTTAGGTACAGATGGTGATTTTGGACTTGGGCGTATTCCCGGTGTCGCGCCCCTTTTTTCCTCGCGGAGTTCGGTTTTCGACATTTTGGGACAACTCCCTTCCTTTTGGGATGGAGTATGGGATTTGAAGAGTCGCCACCTAACGTATTAAGGTGAGTTAGGGCACCTAAAGCAAATAACTCATAAACGGGTTTACATCACTAAAGATTAGGTAAGGGATCAAAATTACCTTGAGGGGAAGGTGTTAGGCACCCCTCGAGGTCCAAAACGGTGGGTCCCGGCCAAACTTAATTTAAGCGAATTATTCTTTAAAGGAAAATAAAACACTTTAAAAAGAAATAGAGATTATTTTAAAATGGAAATTAAAGGGGTCCTAGGTTTATTAGCATATAGGGTCACTTCTATGCAATACTCGGTAACCTTCCGCAAATAAAGGTGTTGCGTGTAGCATTAGCGTACAGGTCATCATCTACTTTACTACCCAATTACCCTCCCCTTTATTAATTACTACCTAAGCGTTCTAATAGTATCCAATGTGTACCTTATGTGTGCACTACCCGTCCCTTACCTATGGCCCTGGAGGTGTCTAGGACTTCTATTTTAAGGTGATTCTAGACTCACCTATGTCGCTTAAAAGGAGAAAACTAAGCAACAAACAAAAATCAAATAGGTTTGTCACATAAGGAGAAATTAAGGGGGCTCATGTTTACCTCCACAAATAGGCAAACAAATGCACTGTAACGACCCGACCGGTCATTTTGTGTTATCGGACCACGTTCCCCTAAATGAAACTTCCCATAGCGGCTTTTTATGATTTATGACTTGCGGGGACCGGTGGTCCGGGATTCGGAGGTGTTTAGAGTGCTATAGGAACAATTTGTTCCTTCTGACGCCTTTAAGGCCAAGTTTGACTTCGGTCAACATTTTGGGTAAACGGCCTCGGAATCGAGTTTCGTCGATTTCGGTGGCTTCGTGTGATGATTTTGGACCTGGGCGTATGTTCGGAATGGGTTTCTGATGACCCGGGAACATTTTGGCGCCCAATATTGAAATATGAAGTTCCTTAAGTTCCTATTTTGGTTTGGGACGTGTTTTTGTGTTATTGAGGTCCTAACAGAATTCCGAGACCGGGATTAGTTCCTTTATGTCACTTATGACTTGCCTCCAAAATTTGGTGTTATTCCGAGTTGTATAGGTCGGTTCGGCGCGTTGTTAGCGAAGTCTAGAAAACTTAAAGTTCCTAAGTTTGGTTCTTGGGGTTTTGATGTGTGATTTTGAGATTTAGCATTGTTTTGGGTGTTCCGAAGGCTCGAGCGAGTCTGTATTATGATTTGGGACTTGTTGGTATATTTGGACGAGGGCTCAGGTGGGCCAGGTGCCTCCCGGACACCACACGAGGCCAAAAACAAGCTGAAATAGCTGCTAGTGCACCTGTTGTGGTGTGACCGCACGTGCGGTTGACCAGTCGCAGGTGCGGGACCACTCCTGTGGTCCCAGCCTCGCAGATGCGACCCCCAGTGGTCTGGCCAATTCTCGCAGCTGCGGACAAAGTTCCGCCAAAGTGGAGACGCAGGTGCGGTCTCCACTCCGCGGGTGCGGGCCTAGGCTCCCCAGTCCATTTCCGCAGGTGCGAGCCTTTGCTCGCAAGTGCGAGACCGCAGGTGCGAAAACACTATTCAGACAGTGTGTGTTTTTATACACGGTTTCTAATTCATTTTTCTCATCTTCTTCTTCTTCTTCTTCCTTTGGGCGATTTCCACCATTTTTGAGGGGCAAACGACTTGGTTATTGAAGGTAAGTAAATTCTACTCTAATATTAGCCTCATGCATGAATTCCTAGTTATGTTTAATCACATAATTAGTGAAAAATCAAGAATTGGGTAGTAACCTAGGGCTTTCGATAATTTTAGAATTTACCCGTAAATTTACTATGGAATCAAGTCAAAATCGTATATTAATGATCCTTAGGCTTCTGGTGAGGGTTTCCTTCGAGAATTATTGGAATCCGAGCATGCGGCCCCGAGGTCGGATTTTAGATTTTCTTCAAAAATGGTGAATTTGGCTAAATAATAGGAGAATTCCATGCTTTGAATATTAATTAATGTATTTGTATAACATTTGGCTAGTTTCGAGTCCTCGGGTGTTGAGTTCGGAGTTTCGGGTGCGTTCTCGGTCTGGGGAGTAAATTCGACGCAAGGTGAGTCTCCTTTCTAACCTTGAGAGGAGGAATTGTCCCCCTAGGTGATTTAAATGCTATATGTGATAATTTGTGGGGGAAACGTACGTACAAAGTGACGAGAGTCTGTACATAGCGACTATTACTATTATGTCCGGGTAGTTAGGCCGACATCAAGCCTTGTGTTTTGCTTGATATGAACTATATGCTTAATGACTTAACGTTACATGTTGCTTATTTCCCCGAAGTTATGAAATTTGACAAAAACTTGTAAGAAATTGCTCACTGAAAAGTATTTTCTTTTAAAAAGGAATAATGTGTGTGCATGTGACCGCTTTGAAATTTACATTCCGCGAGCGGAGTGTGAATTCCCCCACTCTTATGGGAACGGGCCGTTCGATCCTCGGCACTGCATAGAGGGATTGAGAGATGAAATTTTGGTACGGACCGTTCGATCCTTGGCAGTGCATAGAGAGGTTGAGAGATGCACTTTTGGTACGGGCCGTTCGATCCTCGGCAGTGCATAGATGTGAGTAGTTTGTGGAGAGGTGCACTTTTGGTACGGGTCGTTCGATCCTCCACGGTGCACGGGCATGACTATCTTATGACTCCAGCCGGTTGTCCTTACCCTACATGCGTATGATTTATTTGTTACTAAATTCATGGATATTGATCTGACAGATATTTGTGGGAAAAGTGAAGTGGTAATTGTTTTGTTTATTCCCAGTATTCTTCCTGGATTTCAGTACCTTACATATATATACATGTTGCTTCACTGTCTTTACATGCCTACCATTTCTATTCTATTCTATTAACTATATCTTTGGACCTTAGCGAGCGTCATGTCGACCTCTCGTCACTACCTCTTTGAGGTTAGGCGGGATAATTACTGGGTACATATATATTTATGTACTAATGCTGCACTTCTGTACTTAATTGTACATGTTCTGAGGCTGGTGCTTCTGGTTATCCGACTGGAGTTTGGCATATATTCTGGACCTGACTCCACAGTGAGCTGTCTCCCCTGGCGATTCTCAGCAGTGCTGTGGAGTTATCTTTTGTATAGTTATGTCTACTCCTCTCAGGCAGCAGTACAACTTGTATCATCTTTTGTATATTCTACTAGTTCGCCTGTTGACTTGTGACACTAGTTCCTGGCACGCACATAATAGACTCATTATTTTGGGACTGTATATATTGGATCATGATCATTTTGGTTGTATTTACTTAAGTTGGTTAATGTTTCCGCTTTTATTTAAATGATCTAAGCTTAAAACTTTGGGAATATGTGGGGTTAGTATGTTAAATAAGGATAATGTCACTAGTAAACAATTGTTGGCTTGCCTGACTCCGGTGTCGGGCTCCATCATGTCCTGTGTTGGATTTTGGGTCGTGACATGCACGCTATTCAGACAAGTGATTTTTAATGATTTAGAATCCTATAGGCAGGATATCTAAATGAGCATAAACAGAATATATAGCAGTTTTATTAAAGCGAGGTTGTGAGTATCCATCGGTTTGCCTACTGATTTTTATCACTTACTGAATCTGGGCACGTTTCAAGCAGAAAGAAAATCACAATTTTAAACCTAAGATTTTAATTATCCTACAGGCTTGCCTAAGTGATAACCGGGCAGAATCCTATGGACATTGTATCTAAACTGTAAACCAGTGATTAATTTTAACAGGCAGATTTCATCTTTTTAGATCCTATAGGCATGATTTCTATGTGCTAAAACTTATTACAAGCATTATTTCCTATAGACATGATATCTAAACACAGAAACTGATTTTTACACTTACTTCCTATAGGCAAGATGTCTAAGTGTCAAGACTGATTTTGATATGTGTTTCCTATAGGCATGATGTCTAAATGTTGAAACTGTTTTTACACTTATTTCCTATGGACATGATATCTAAGTGAGCGGAGATGTTAGACAAGTTTGATAATTCCCAAAGAAGATCCTACATGCATGGTTCTAATGCACATTGAGACTTGAGAATATGCATAAACATGAATTTTGATGCAGAATTGATAAACGTCCTACAACAAGATTTCTAAGATGCGGGTGTGAAATTCAGGACAACAAATTATGAGATAAATCCTATAGGCATGGTCTCTAATGCATATAAATAATCACAACAATCCAATAGGCATGGTTTTTACCCGAACTCAACAAATATATATATATATATATATATATATATAATCCCTCCCAGCATTAACTAGTAACCTCATATCTGTTTTACAAAGATTATTATTACAGTCCAATAAAAATGAATTACATACTGAAAATCACTATACTATAGGGAGCCTTGGCATGCCCAAAGTCAACCTGGAAGTCAGGCCTTCAAGAAAGTCTGGAGTACACAAATAGTTCATAATACACCAAATGGGCTTCTAGTGTGTCAAAGTTCCCAAGGGCCTTAAGGACCCCGTGCTATGCTCACACCTGAACCTTTTCAAAGAAACATTTTTGTAAACAAGTTTGGATGGTCATCCCCAATGTGTCAGAGTTCGGAGAAGTCTCATGGACTCCTAGACAGTGCTCACACTGGGGGAGGGGGTAGGAACCTAGATATCTAAGAGTGGGAGTTGAAAATAGTATTTAAAAGTAGGAGATAATTTTTAGGAAAAACAGTTTGGACTTTTAGAAGTGAATAGAAACAGATTACAAGATTAAAAAAACTTAAACTGAACCACATTTAGCAGACTGAATTCAGACATGAATTCCAGTAGTTAAACAATCACCAGGAACACTGGAATCATAGACAGAACAGAGTCATAATTAAGTCAAACAAGGTTTCCCATGGTTGGAATTGACTTAGTTCATTAACTATTACTAGGTGAGCATATAGACATGTATTAAACAGAGAACAACATGGTGAAGTTAAATTACTAATCAGACAGTCATACAGAAAGGGTAGCAGGATTTTAGAGCACCATTATCGTTGAAAGAAGTATACATAAATTATGAATTAATCAAGAGCATGTTAAGGTAAATTATCAACACATAAAACATGACAGGATTTGAGGCATGCTAGTTGAGAAATAAGTAAGCAAGTGTCATGGATCAAACCGGAATATACTAACCATACTAACATATAGGACATGACAAGTTAACATGAATTAAGTCATGCTGATCAAGAGCAATAAACAGTAAGGACATAGGTTCAACTACATAACATATTGAATAGAGTATGATAACAAAAATAGGAGCATAACAGATAAGAAGTAGTAAACAGGAAGATGAAAGCAAGTAGAATCCAAGGGTCTAGCCTTGGCTTTCAGCCGGCTAGACAGAACATCAAATAGAAGTAATAGAAAGAACTACAATTGAAAGTGAAAGAGTAAAAGTTTATGTGTATGTTTCTGTGTTTTTCTGTGTGTGTTCGTGTGTGTTTGTCGTGTTTTAAAATCAGAACAATAAAAGGTTTATATAGCACATAGTAGAGTAAACTAAATAAGGCAAGGGAAATCAATTGAACACAAATAAGGCATGCAACATCAATTAATCAGTCAATTAGGGCTTAGCGGGAATAAATTAACAGCAAGTAAAACTTAAATTAAGGAGAGTCTTTCACGGGGTAAATCAGTAGACAGGATTGAGGCTAAATAAGGTAAGTAGTAAATCAATTAGAGGTAAGTCAAAACAATCAAAAACCAGAAATCAAGGCAGCAATATAATTAAGGAAGGTAGTACTAACTACTGTGAACAACTATTTTTTGACCACACCCAAATTCTATACTATTTTTTGCTATAAATATTAATGTTATATCTAATATCTAATTTTAAATTTTTATCTTACTCTTAATAGGTTCTATTTAAGAAAATTAAAAACAACAAAAATATTCA